>JAAAKQ030494822.1:2438-13908 GCA_010016005.3 Zanna intricata
TAGAACTGCTGCTGTTTGGCTTTTTCCCTTCTCTTAATAGTGCATCTGAATATAATAAAATTTATTTCTTAATTAAATAAAATATAACTTTTTAAAAAAATTCTCCGGAATCTCTTCTCCATAAAATAATATCAAATCTTTATTAAAATATATGAGAATTTGACAGATTTTGTTTTATCTTAAAAAACATAAGTTACATGATATAAAAATTGACTCGCATAAAAATTAAAATGAAAAAACTTAATCTCGATTAAATTTTTTTAAACCTAGTTTTACTTAAGTTTATTACAAATTCAATTTATTTTGTTAAAATTTTTGAATATTTTTAAGTAAAAAATGAAGTTTTCTTTAAAGTATGATAATGTATTTTTTAGGTAAACCTATTCTAAATTGGAAAAAAAAAACAAATAAAGTGCACTCTTGACTTTTGCATTCATTATGAAATAAAAATAACATGAGGGGATATATATATATAATACATACAAAAAAAAATAAGTGGAAAAAAAGAAAGTAAAGCACATATGTTACAAAAAAAATCAGAAGAAAAGGAAGGAAGCTGATAGTCATTGTATTTCCATTTAGGAAAGTAAAATAAAGGGGTGGTTTATGAAAAGATTTCTTTCATTCATCCACCACTTCTGACACCTTTTTCTTATTCTATAAGTAAGAATTTAGCATATAGGGAAGACTTTTTTTCGAAAATAAGAGGGGAAAAGTAGGAGAAGTAGACGACAGGAACCGGTATTTGCATATATACCGACGTCAGCTGTTGAGTACTTTAAAGTTTAGTTTAGGAACATCGAAGAGTATGTATGTATTTATATATGAACGTAGGTAGAGTAGGTAGATAGTGAAATAAATTCAAAACAGAGAAATAGCCGGATATCTTGAGCTTTTCCACTAGGTTGCTTCCCCTGCTCTGCACATTTTGAAGAAGCGCACCCTTGGGATGAGGGAGGTGAAAGAGTGTTAATGCCTTCCAGTATTCGTTTTCAAAAAGACAAGGAGAGGGAATAAATAAAACGGATAGAGACAAAATATAAGTCGCATGTGGAAAGTAGAGGCGTGGGTTTAGATGGCTTGACTGTATGAAGGAGAAATGAATAAAACGAAGACTAGGAAGAAGAGCCGAGAGGGCTGTGATCTAAGTGAAACATGTCACCGAATATGATATGCATTTCAAATCAAGTCGGAAACTAAAACCAAATCCTATCTAGAATAATCAAGACCACAGACTCCATTTCCCTCATTCTTACCCTTTTCCCACCCCGTCCCTTCTACAGTTTTACAACCAGTACTATAACCTCCCATGCAAAAACATTTATCCTTCTATATCCTTTCAATTCCAAAATATTCTACAAACAAAACTTTTCCTGCATTATAACAATGAATATAGTAAGAAAATAAATTGTAAGAAAATGAGCGTAAATAATATATTTCTTCATGGAAGGGATAAATCTCTTACTAAGGAATAATACGAATGAAAAGAAAGGCATGATAAAGAAAATGTGAAGAAATAAAGAAAGAATTCATACGCATATATATAAATATATATATTTAAATATAGATAAATATAAAACAATAAAAAAAAATGGTGCACGCAAAATTTATGATTGAAAATTCGTCAACGACTTTTCCTTCACATTCTGAAAGAAAAGAAAAGAACATGTAATATTTCTGGATTAGACGATTTTGACTTTTGCGCTGTTTATGTAATTTAAATGGGAACGTAGAAATCTAGAAGGATCTATTTTATGAATATAATCTATTATTAATTTTTAAACATATTTTAAAAACCATAAAAATTTTTTCAACATTCAAAAAATAAATACCCTTTACACTTATAAAAGTTATTTCTAACCGAAAAAAAATTATAAGTCGATTGGATGAGATTAAAAATTATACGCATTATATTTTTACGTGTGGAAGAGGGTTTATTAGCCTTTAATTTTCTTATAGCTTTGTAAATGTTTTTCAACATTTGATATGTCGATAAGCTGAAACAGTAAAAAGTTTTTATTATAAAGGCTGGAATAATTTATTAACAGATCGATTGAAAAAAAAATGTTTTTCACATTATAGCACTTATTTAGTGAACAATAGAAACAAATTCCAAGATGATTAGTTGGAAGTATAAAAAAATAAAAAGTAAAGTAAGAGAGTATTAAAAAAAAAAAAAAAGAAAAAAGTCTATAAAATATACCTAAATCCCATCACGTACGTATAATCATTCCAAAAAAAAAACGATGCCAACATATATACTGAGAATTCTGAAATTAGTATATACATAAGACTCAAAAATTACAAAATATCATGAAGTATAATTCGCAGGACAGAGGTTCAGTAATTATTTTATCAATATATAGTTTCCCCTTTTCATACAGGCTACTATTACTTGCGGAAAAATAATATAATTTACTGTAATCCCCGAATTATCTACTCCTATTTTACCTAAAAATTGCTTTCATTTACAATCATGAAATTTTTTTTTGTTTTTACAAAGCCTACATTCATCAAGTGACTCCAATGATGTATGATCTTACGATAATTTGCTTCAGTTATTTAATCTATCAAGAAATTTATTATGAAGATCATATAAATATTAAAATTACAATAGAAATAAATAAAATACTTAATGAATACTACACAATTTAACAAGATAAAGCACAAACGCAATTGTACAGATTCGTATCTCAGTAATATTAAAAGAAGGCTGATCGGTTCACCTTTGTGTATTTGTTTTTTGTTGTTTGACTACATGTACGATTTTAACAGATATAATTTTAAACTGTAAATGATAAAAAAAAGTAATTTATTTGGATTTTCTACATTTCCGCTAAACGTTTACTAAATACATAGTCATTTTTTATTAACATTTTATTAACTATTTATTTTTTATTATCTTCACTATTATTTCACCTATTTATATTTTATTTATTTACTAGTTCTATATTTTATTTTACAATTTTTTATGAAGATTTTATCATCAAAGTTTGCTATACGAGAAGGTCTAGTAGAAAGTTGTTTTCTCTGAAAATAATGATATTCATTGTACAATAAGTTGTTAAAAATGAAACGGAATGAAAATAAAAATGTAGAGCTAAACATGTCTTGTAACTAGGTTTACTTTCCGATGTGAATTAGTATTTTTAACATAATGAAGAAGTAACGGAAAATTAATCCACTTTTCACTTCCACAAATAAATCCATAATAAGTACCTATACTAATAAGTTCCGTAGTAAGTTTAATAATAAGTTCCAAATAAGTTATGGCAAAACTTTATTTTCAAAGTCTCGAGAGTTCTAAAGTTTGACCCCTTGTAAGGCAGTTAAACCTCCTCCTTGTTGAGCTTCCTTGTTAAGGTAGTAGCTTTTTGGATACCGATGTTTTATGGTGGTTGGGTTCCAATTAACCACACATCTCAGAAATGGTCGACCTGAATATGTTCCAGACTACATATTTACCGGCAAGTTTATATTTATACTCCAGCTCCGTCAGGCATGGCAATCCTTAGCGGTAACTGCATTTGCCTATACATGATTGCCTACCCCCCCCCACACACACACATACACACACACCCAGACCGAAATATTGTACGAAATATTTATTTATTAAAGTACGTTAATATAACTTAGAAATATAACTTAGATACATAAATAATACATTTACAGTTGGTTGGTTTAATTTTTAACCAAGTTAAAACATCCACAGTTACTTATCAATTAAGAAAATAGAGTGAGAAAGAGGGACGATGTATATATATATATATATGTGTGTAAAAGGTTTAAATCGAATGGAAACTACAAGTGGAAGTAAGGCCTACAATAAAGGAGTTTAAGTGTTTGGATAGGCGGCATGGAAGAGAAATTGGAGGATAGCTGCGGGGAATGTTTAGTATTGACGAAGGGGGGAGGAAGGGAAGGAGTTGTTCTGTTCCGGCCGTGAAGTGGCGCGCATAGAAGATAACACAAGCATAATACCTACTACTTAACAATACTATGCCGGTCGCATTTGCTGATTACAACCTAACGAGTAACAACAAACTTTATATTAGAACCCAGTGGTGGTATCTAACCAAATTTAATAATAGTAATAAAACATTATACAATAAAACAGAAAATTCTATCCGATAGAAAAGTTGAATTTTGCATCTAAAATCATATTATCCCCCTTTAAAATAAAACTATTGGTGGAAAACTGATAAAGGGAAATTTTTTCTAATTTAACTCCGGTAAATATTTCTGATTTTATAAATATTTATAATACGATACGTACGTACAGACTACATTAAGAGGAAAATTTCATATTTTTCCTGATTAGTCTCCTAATAATATGCTGTAAAGTAAATTTTAGGGTTATTTAATATGTAATAGTAAACATTAGGAAAAAAGCTTGTTTTTGTAGAATTATAATTATGTAACTACTTGATTCGAAAAGAAAACTGAGTTTTACAGCAGTAAAACCTGTCCCACAGAAAAATACAGCTTTTACAAAACGTTATGCAAACGCTACTTGTAAAACATAAATTAAATGTTGGCTTTCGAACTGTTTTCTCGAAATTTCTATCAATAAAATGTAAAATGCAGGTTCTATTTTCCTCTTACGGAAAGGAACGAAATTTAATTTCAAGGATTTCTGTATGTATATTTTTTGTTTTATAGTTTATCTGATTTTTTTTTTACGGGTTTTAAATTTTAATTTTTAATGTTTCTTAGCGCGAATCATTTACAATACTGTAAAAATAATTTAAATTAACAAAATATTCATACTTGTTGAAATAACTTATTTACGTACAATGCATTCTGCAAATATTTTATATGAAACAAGAAATGATCGACTGACCTGCTCTGATACATTGAAAATCTAAATTTTATATAATAAAATTTGAAATCTTGATGATGCAATACAATTCCATGTTCAAATACTGGTTCAGGAAGTGTATTACTTTAAAATTTGTTTGTGTTTAACAAAAGTCAATTTTTACAGGAAACTGTCTTCTTGTTAATGTAATTTCAATACTCCCACTACCTATAGAGAGTGGCATAGGATGATTATTATTCTTGAAAGTGTATACTCTGTTATTACAACAGTATTTATAATTAATTTCGGATCATAAACTATTACAAAATGGAAACAAATTATTCATACTTGGGAAAAAGTATATAAAGACTAAAAGAAATGAATGGATAAGTAAATAGACAAATTACGTTAATATACATTTGAAAGATAATAGACTTGGTCTATTATCTTTCAAATACAAAATTTTGAAATATTATCTTTTAAGTACAACTACTGAACTGATTAAAAAATAGTGTAAAAATTAAGGAGAATAATGTAAAAAAAAATTGTTCAGAATGAAATTTAAATACAGAAAAAGAATACTGATAGAGAAAAAAAATTATCTGATTTGATAATTTACAAAGATAAATGTAAGTGTAATTTAATTAAAAATTAATGTAAATGGACGAGGTATGCGACAAAATTATACATAAAGATCAATTAGACTGAGTTCATTTAAGATTAAAAAAGACGGTTGATAGAACTGAGATAATATGAAGGTAGTGACGTAAAAACCGAAAAAAGGAAATTGGATTAAAATATATGTAGATATACCTGTATATGGGTATATGGGTTTATATGTAGATATCTAATAAAATAAAAAGTAATAAAAAAATAAATAAAACCAGAAATTTTAAAAGGACATAAATCAAATTAATTTTATTTAATTAACTTTTAAGAAAGAAGGGAAAAAATATTGGCTTATTATACCAGATTATGGGCAAAAGAGTATTAAAAAAGTAAAATAAAAGCGGTATTTGACAAATTTAAAGGAACATTTTAAAAAGTCTTCTTTAAAGAATACGTAAAATCATGCAGAAATGTTACAGTTGGTAGAGCAAAACTTAAAGCGTGAAATATTTGTTAGTTTGTCAATGAAAATAATTTTAAAGGAAACACTACATTATAAAGCAAAAAATTAATCAAAAATAGAATGGCTGGAGCAGTTCAGGGTTCTATTAATTTTTATTCCATCCTCCAAATAAGAATTCAAACAAGACTAACGGACAGAAAGGAGGTTGAAGTTGAATGAAATTCAGTCATTAAACATTACGATAAAAAGTAATAAAAAATAATACGGTTACAAAATTTAATATGATAATAAATTTTAAAATAAAATTACACCCATGAGCTAAAAACTTATTGCATCGATAATTAAAAGAGATAAATTAAATTTTTTTTATAGCTGTAAACTGATTAAGGTTCAGAAATATAGAAAAGATTTAAAAATATCAAGAGGGTATATTTATACTTAAGATAAAAAAATTCTTGCGATGATCTGTGCAAGAAGGCCATCTTTTAGTTTTTATATTTTTTTTTAATGCGTATGAAATACACAAAACATGAATGAAATAAATAAGAGGTTTTATTGTTTTATTTAATATTAAAAAATATTTTCTGTTCATAAGAAAATTAAAACAGTATAAACGTAATTTGATAAAATAATTAAAAATATGGAAGAGAACAGGCACACATGCGTAAGTTTAGTTCACTCATCCCTGTGATTCTGTATAAGCGCATACGAAAATAAACAGATTCAAAGTCAACATAACCTCAAATTTAGGTTATGTTGTCTGTTGTCTACCTTAAATTGGGCGTAACTCAGGAAAGACTCAGTCATTAAGTTCTCACATCCATAACATATACTACTATCAGCATAAATAAATTTCAATGAAATTGTATCTAATTGTTTTGATTATTTTTGAACCACAAATTTTATATAAGGGTGTGTGTAAGGAAATTAGATTTTAAGTGATTAGTATTTTCGTACTCCTCATACCTCAAAATGTAAAAAAATTCAATTTCAACCTTCAATTCCACCGTGCGACCGAAAGTAGGTACGGTACTTTTCTTCGAAAAATCGGTAAATAAGATTTGATCATGTTTACATATTTTAATGAATATGTGACACAGATTCAACATTCAATACGACACAGATTATCGATAAAATTATCATCTCAAAAACAATTATTAATTTAAATAAAATTTAGATTTTACGAATTAATAGAATAGTTTTAATTAAACTGGGTTCAAATAATAATACATTACTTTAAAGAACTGGCCCTCATGAATCCTGAGAAAATGAATCAATTAAAATAAAATATTTATATTCAATTAAGGAGAAAAAAATTATTGAACTACTGAACAGCTCGTGAGGGAGAACGCCTTGGTGAATCTAAGATGTCTAAGATGTGAAGCTAAAGGAATGACATAGAATATGAACTTAATCATTAAAAACTAACAAAGCCAAACGTACAGCTTTAAAAAATGCAATTTTTATGTAAAAAGCGATAAATTACAACAATACCGAGAAGATCGATAATAGTGTGTTTATTTTTATAATTTATTGAAAATCCTGAGACACCAAATGTTATGTACACAAATTAAAGGGGAAGAATCGTTGAATATGTGAAAACTAGAGGGAGGAAACTGAAAAGAAAGGGTTGAGAGAGAGAAAGAGAGAGAGAGAAAAACCACAAGTCCTTGTCATACGGAATATGAGCGGCGCTAAGAATATGCTTTGTGTGATTTGCATGGTGAATAATTAGTGATAAAGGCAGAAGTAACCACAGTCTTTGCCACACAACCCTAAGCCAACCTGTTACCATAGCAACGCTGGTACACCATAGCTTGGTGACGTTTTATTAAAATACCTCTCTCACTTTATATTTTATAGCCCTAAAACTCAACTTCAGTCTTAACTTTAAACTCCTTTCAAATACAATTCGTTCGTTGTAGGCTTCGTATTAAAATGACGAAAATTTTAATTGAACAAAAACCATTCCGCTTTCATATCATCATATCCACAAAGGATTTATTTGTTACACAAAGAAACCAAATGAATGGACACTATTTCTCTGAGTAACGTGTATTTTCGCGCGCGCGCGCGCGCGCGCACACACACACACACACACACACACCTCGGTATTTGTAATCAGTTTAGTATGAAGAATGTGTCCTTTAATTACATTTAAAGGACAAAAAACAAAAATTAATGTGTTGTTATTAAATGACACTTTGTTGTTAAATGACTCATTAAAAAGATAAATGTGTTTTAAAAATTTATCAAAAAATGCTATAAAAATGTTTTATCTAAAAAATGATGAAAATCTTACTTAAAATGGTATATTTCCATATACATATAAATGTAGAAGATAGACATATACATATAAAGATAGAAGTTTCGGCTTAATAAGTACAATAATACTGTGTTGTTAACGATCCTCGTTAACTAAGTATAAGAAAATTAAAATTTTTCGGTATAAGAGGTTTATACTCCAAAGGAGAACAAATACAACAACGAGAAGAATTATGAAAACTATAAAAAAGGTGTAAAATATTTCTGTAGCGTAAAAAAAGTTCAACGAAGTAATTCTTTTTTGTGTTTCATATAGATATATAATTTTGATGAACTTCTTCGAAGTTCTACAATATTACACATCTATATGAAACACCAATCACAATAAAATAAATAAAAAAGTAAATTAAAACTTCATAAATTCGGAACTTCCGTAATTTGTACTTGTAATTTAACTCAGCAAAAATGTTTAACATAACTCTGAAACGTATTCAGTGTTTGTATAAAATGTGATTATTTCCTTATAGTTTTTGTTTTATATGTAAAGTATCTGTATTTTGGTATTTAAATACAGTCTCTGTATTATTGTATGCCTTAACGTTTTACGTAGTAACGGATATGAGTCACCGATTAACGACTGTATTTATTGAAAACGAAAGTAGAGTTTTGTGTAGACTTTCAAACTGACTCATCATAATCACGTACGCACTTCTTTTCAACTGGCTGTATATGCAGTAATGCATGAATTTCAGTTCAGATTGGATCTTGTTAATACCGTGTGTTATTACGTTAAACAATATGCTACAGTATACTACAATATATTAGTTTTGACTGTGTGCTTTTAATTCCATGTTACCATTTTTAAAAATGAGTAAACGAGGTCCTTTATAAATCACTCTTTATTGAACAAAAGATTTAAGCTTTAAGACATATTGATAGCGGTGTATCACTTCAAAATGTTTTAAATTTTTAAATTTGTAAGTCGATTTACTACGTCACTAAGCAAAATCGAAAGGCAATTTTTCATGGAATAGGACACAACAATTAAAATAAAACATGACGATGAAATAACTAGAATAAATATTTTTTGCTACTAATTACATTCCATATGAAAGAAAAAATTTTCAAAAATTTCCCATAGAAACTAAAATCTCAATAATTGACAGAAAATAATAACGTTTTATAACAAGGTAATCAATTTTTCAGTACGTTACCAGCAAAGGAGTAGTAGGTACCTTATTACTGGCCGGCCTCCGTGGCCGAGTGGTAGCGTCTCGGTCTTTCATCCGGAGGTCCCGGGTTCGAATCCCGGTCAGGCATGGCATTTTTCACATACGCTACGATTCATTCATCTCATCCCTCTGGAGTTATACTTAATTGTGGTTCCGGAGGTTAAAAAAAAAAAAAAAAAAAAAAAGGTACCTTATTACTGGTTTTTCGTACGTTTAACTGATGTTATAATGCTGTGTTTACTGGTACGTCGTATTTTACATACTGGAGAAAAACCTAAACCCATATTTTTAACAAGAACGGACGATTTCAGACCTAATTTTTTGTATCAGTAACACTGTATCCCAACATAACCTATAAAAACTACGTTTTTAATCATAACTTTAATACTAGTGAACCAATTTTTATCTTATTTGTACCAAATTACTTGTCATTCAAAGAGACTCCCAATGACCTGTCACTAGCTACATTTTATAGTTTAAAAAAAATAAGTTTTCAACCCTTGAAAATTTAGAAAACATTTAACGGTGAAATTTTGTGTTGGTAATTTATAAAATAATTTTCACAGTTTTAATCCACAGATTATGATTATTTCAAATGGTTTCGAAAGTAATATCGCAAAATTTTGTTGTTATTTTTGTTGGACTGAAATTTAAAAAAATACTACCTCAAATGGTTTTTCGCAACTATCGAGCGAATGGTTGGGCGGATTTTAATTTTCTTTTCACCAAAATTCGTTATTTTTTTCGGATTGTCAATTAATGTAATTAAACGTTGTCATTGTCGTTTAAGATTTTTGAGTTGGGGTAGGTGTAGCGGAAAGGATTGGTTCCAACCCTTTGAAAATAATATTAAAAGGGTTACCCCCGAGAGGGGTATACATGCCTCCAAACAGAAATACGATGGGACTGATAGCTGTTGAATAATAAATGTGGTAACTTTTCAAATGATCATCCGGTATGTACAATATTGGATTGAAAAAAAAACAAGCTATGACTTTCTCTTTTTTTTAAAAAAAAGAAGACTATAAATTAAAAACTGTTTAACATTGGGAATTTTAAATTAATTTCTGTTTCTTTCAAAAAAAAAAAGAAAACAAATGGATATAATTTATATATGAATAATAAGACACAATAAGAATTTATGTCCGTTATTTATGCGAAAAATATAGCATGTATTTAAGAATGCATTAGGGCAAAGTAAAAAGAGATGAAGAAAATTAAAAAGAAAAACAGGAAGATTGAAAGAAGAGTGAGAGTAAAAAGGAAAGGCCGGATTAGCTAAGGCACCTAGTTTGACGTAATTGTTCCTTAGAGACACAGGACAACCCCACTCCAATATACATCCTTCCAAAGATACATAAAATATTCAAAACTGATTTAGAAATTAGTCCTCTATATTTTCTGCAGCGTTACATAAAGACGAGTAAACCGAGAAGGGTATATATATATATATCTTGTAATGTTGTATCTTAATGTTATACTTCTAACAGTGTCCTGTTCAGTAAGGTTTTGTACACAGGCGGCTTGTTGGATAAAAAGCCTATATATTTTCTGATTAGTAAAATAATGAGAAACCGCAAGACTCTGAAGCAAGCTTGTGCATGCGAAATGAATCCCTCCCGTTCCACCAAAACTTCTTCATCCTCCATCCCCATATACCCTTCTTACATAATACTCCTCCATCTTTACAAAACTTTCTAACCAACTTCTCCGACTCCTTGTTTCCACATAACGAATTTTTTAAACCGCTCAAAGTATACACAAAACCACAGTGAGTTTTTTCTTTTAAATTAAAACCAAAGTGTCTAAAAAAAAATCTTAATTTTTATTTGCAAAGATTTTTCTATGATGTAACAAATACTTAAATAAATAAATTATATTAAATGAAACACAAAATAATATAATTATAATATACGGTTAATGTAATTATGGAATGAAAAACAAGGTAATTTTAAAGTTGAGTTGAAGTAGTAGAAATTATATATTGTTTCAAAAAAGAAAAAAAAATGCTAATCTGCAACTTTTACCACTGTATCATACAACCATGGCATTTCATAATTATCTGAGTTCCAAAAGAATCATGTTACATTTGCTTTCTCT
>JAAAKQ030494833.1:0-21004 GCA_010016005.3 Zanna intricata
TCTGTCCTTCCAATATCAAAGCGAGTATTCCAGGATGCCTTAATATGTGGCCTATAAGTTTGTCTCTTCTTTTAACTTTATTTTACCAAATGCATCTTTTTTCATCGATTTTCCGCAAAACATCTTCATTTGTAACTTTATCCACCCACCTGATTTTTAACATTCTCCTACAACACCACATTTCAAAAGCTTCTCATCTTTTCTTCTCAGGTACTCGGCATATACTTTCTCCAAACATATACTTCAGAAATGTTTTTCTGATGTTTAATTACTAATTACTATTAAATTATTATTATGATTATTATTTAATTACTAATCTGTACTAATCAGTGGCGCGAGTGGTAGCATCTCGGCCTTTCATCCGGAGTTCATGGGTTTGTATCCCATTCTTTAGGCATGACATTTTCACAAACGCCACATCTTTTCACATTCATTCATCTAATCGACATAACGATGGTTCCGGAGGTTTAAAAAAAATATATTAAGTACTGTTGGAGGTTAGGTGGAAGTTTCGTGGAGTCTAGACGTGTCTGTACCAACTCTCTTTCAGTACATTCAGGTTTTGTTTCCTCATTCTTGTTCCGTTTTGTTTTTTTTTTTGTTCGTTTTACTGTGTTTTTCGATTTTCGTGCTATTTATATTTTGTTCTCAAAATTGATACTAGTGAACAATATTGCTGCCGTTCGATAACATACTGACCCGTTTTATATTGTTTTAAAGCTTGAGGCTGGTTTTTTAATAATTTTTTAGACCAATTTTGCACCCAGCAACCATAGGCTAACTACGGATTTTAGAATTTCTCCGCCGAAGAAATGCATTTTTGTGACTGTGGGCGGTATTTAAGCTATTTTATTGTTTCCCTAATTATTTTTTACGTGTTTTAGTCATTTTCGCATGATTTTATATAAAAAGTAGCGAAATTTTTTTTTACCTTTGCTGTTTGAAGTTTCAGTTATTTTTACTTAAGCAATTTTTAGTGTTTTCCACTTTTTAAACTTTTTCTGATTTATCTGGTGCGCTTTGGACACAGATTATTCTGTATTATTGATTATTACTTTATTTTAACTTTTCTGTTTAATTTTGGAGACTTTTTTCCTGGTAATTACATTTTTTTGTGAAGTTAGGAAACCTTAAAAAAAAAATCCCTTTCACAGTGTTACTTTTACTGTTGAACATTTTCTATTTGTAATTTCTGTTCTTGTTTCATTTGGATTTACTCATATTACGATAATTGCTGTTTCTAATTGTATTTCGTTTTTCTTTTGTCGTCCTACATAGCCATGTATCGTACTGGGGAAAAGGGTGGGAGAAAGGCCTCTCGGGATACCTTAAGGAGTATCCGATGTGGAATGGTCGTCACGAAAGATAAAATTGACAGTTCTTCAGCAGATAGCGTTCACTGTGAGGGCTATGAGAAGGAGTTTAACTGTGACGTCTCAGAAGGATCGTACAAAGCATGAGGATGTGGGTCATCTGCATGGATCGGTACATGACGAATCTTCGATGAAACGGCTATTAAGCATATCTCCTACGGATGGGGAGGAAGACCTCAAGAAGCTACGGCCAATAGGACGAGGATCAGATTCCTCTATGAGGAATGTTCGGTCGGCTGATGAGAAGGACCGGATGAAGGAGGGAGGGGTGAGTGTGTGTTAATTAGCCAGGAGGAGAATGAGGGAGAAATGGAGGAATTGACTTACACATGTCGGGAGTCCTTTAAATGCGTGATAAATTACTTGTTGGGTGACATTAAACTTTTGCAGTCTTTAATCATACATAACTCTATTACGCAGCTAGATACCAAGCTGTGTTCTAAAGCCCTTTGTGACTTATTGACTTAAATCTGGGAATACAATGATGTTTGGTATGAAACTTCGCCCGGTACGGCGGATGTGGCCACGTTCTTTGAAGACTCCTGCTATGTGTTTTATGGAATTTACTTCACAGACTTCATGGATGGCTGGACTACCAAACATCATGACATATTCATAAGGGTGAAGAGTTTGTCGAGGCAGCTGCTATAACTGGCCTGCCAGTGTAATGGTATTAGTGGACCGTGTAACGGAAATATCTTCTGCTTGTAGTGGATATGTGTGAATTTATTGACCTTTCTAAGATAAAGTCTGGTGAGTATCACAGAACGACCTCTAGAGTTGCGACGAACAAACGTTCGTCGCAACAATTCTGGGCCCGGGGGAAACTGCGGCCCTACAACAGTTTGGAGAGCTCTGAAAGAAATTGAACGGGTGTCTCCTGGATCTCCGTTTCTTCCACCAATTGGCAAGATTGGTTAGAGCGTTGAAAGATTGGTTAGTGCCCGATTGGGGACTGGGTCAAGGTGGTGCAGCACAAAACCGCAGTCAGGCGGCGTGATGTTGTTCCTTCTTCTGTGCAGCGTTCTTCGCAGGCAGTGGTGGAAAGAGGCAATGTTGTTATTTGCACTGTCGGGCAGTCGTATGTGGAGTTAGTGAAGAAAGTTTAACAGTCGGTGGCTGAACAAGAAATTGGTGATATCCTGTCCTTACGTCAGAGCACAGGAGGAGAATTATGTATAAAAGTGAGAAGTACCGAGAAGGTTGCAGCTTTGAAAACGGTTCTTCGTGACAGTGCGTCTGATTAAAAAATGGATTTGATGACGAAAGATAGCCGGAGTACGGTGGTTCACATCCACAGTATTGAGGATGATGAGAATGAGGCTGAAGTCACAGAAGCAGTGAGATGTTTGGGGCAGTAAGAAACAGATGTTTGGGGCAAATGTTGATTTTCGTATATCCTCACTACGTTGTGCATTTTGTAAGGCGCAATATTCTACTGTTATTGCGTCTCACGGAGTGGCCAGGAAATTGATTGCAATGCGTGTGAGGATTGGGCTGGGTCCATATGCGTGATCCGGAGAAGAAATGCTTTCGGTGCTAGGGGTTGGGGCATATGTCCTCCTCCTGTCAGAGACCTGATATGTCTGCCTTATGCTTTAATTGTGAGCAGGCGAGACATCAGCAGGCCCAATGTTCCAACTCGAAGAAAAGTACCGTTTGTGGTTTGGGTGGGGTCACAAGGCGGATAGATGCTCTACTAAAAAAATTGTCATTTCTGGCTGATGGACTATTAAGACCGAGTCCCGGCAGGAATAACTCTAAAGTCACTTCCGTTAGAAGCAGGCATTTTTAAGACCGAATATTGGTGGCGGTGGCTTTTCGGCTGCCTTTGTTTGAGACAGGTCATGTCAAGACTGAGTTTCGGCTACTGGCGGAGTGATTGGGCGTGCATTGTCGCGCCTAGTGATCTTGTTCTGGAATTAGAGACAAGCAACAAAATTAAAGATACTACCTGCGGGCCAACCTGACATGCCGCACGTACTGCCGGCAGACGGGGAGGCGCTTTAGAGTAGTGGCTCTTGAGATGAGTTTAGGCTTAGTTGCGGATCCAGCCTAGGAGAAAAGAGAGAAAAAAATTACTAATCTGTAGAAAATAGCTAGTTTATCATCATTTACGTTCGAATCGTTTGCCAAATATTTAATGATAAGAAATTATTATTACATTTTAAATTATTATTACAATTGAAGAAATTATTTTTAAATAAAATCTTAAAATCTAATGTGGTAGAATAGAAGGAAAATATGAGTAACCTCATCCTTTATTCGTGGGTCAAAGTATTTATTCTTCAAGCGACAAAAAATTATAAAATATTAATAATGATCTATATAATTTGTAAATATAAAAATCATGCTATGTCGAGTGGTTGAAATGGAGAAAGTAATCCCTGAACTAACATCAATGGGATCCGCTTTGTCTTTCTTCAGGCTATTGAGATCTATTGCGGCTGTTATTCTGATTTACACGTTTCTTTGTGCATTTTTGTAGACCTTTCAATACTAATGAAATATATACGTTGATATTATATCAATATATGTATATTAAAAAAATTATATATATAAATAAACATATTATGAAAATTTCTGGAGTATTCTTATGGGCTTTCCAAGATAAGGACAATAACTACATGGGAGAGCAAATCTAAAGGGCAATACTAAGATAAAATAAACATTTGAAAGTGATTGACAGCACACTATAATTTACCATAATCACTCGTTTTCCGCTAAGCTTTCATTGTTTTTTCTTTATCAACTTTTGTATACTTGTCTACCATTGAGTGCAATCACCAACACATTCCGTTAATACCATTAATAACTTCAGCAGTGTCAGCTGTTTTTGTAGGCTGTGGGCGGTCATTTTAGTATTAGAGTAAGCGGAACAATATTTTGTGCCGCTTAATCCTTCCTGTCTTAGCCAAAAACCAACGTCTCCATTTGCTCAGAGTGTGCGCCGATCAGATTTTTAATATACAATAAACACTTTGTTTCTTTTGGTTTTTCTATTTATTAAATTTTTTTTTGTAATGTTTTTAAATAAAGTACGTACAATATACTGTGTTCTGATTTTCTTGTTAATTACTATTTACGAAATGACGATGTCAAAAAAATTAAAAAAAAAAAAATTAAATTAATTAAATTAAAAAAATTAATTTTCCTCGTGTTTTTTAAGCTTCACTTATAAAAATTACTTCTACAAAACTTAAAAGTTTTGAAAAATAATAAACTTTCTTTCATTGACGATATATTTTTCTTTTCTACACTATGAAGTGCTAGCTCCATCGAGAACAAAAATGGAATTGTCTTTACTCTTCTTGGAATTTATTTTAAAAATTTCATATTATTTTTAAATTGCTGTATGTCAACTAATTAATTCTATCTACAGATGGATATTAATTATGTTTAGAATAAGCAAGAATTATATTTAGAATAAGTTCATTCGTTGATTTTAAAAATTTATATGATTAAATTTTACTTTAGTTTAGATACTTTTAATGGTTTTTTAAAGAAAATCCAAATGCTAAAAAGTTCGTTTAATAGTTCGTTTAAGATCACTTTTCCTCCCGTTTATATCTGAGTTTTCAAGCCCGCTGCTTGCCATCCATTATCCTTTCTCACCTTTCATCTTCAACATTAGTTTTCATCCCCCAACATCCTTTTACACCCGATCCAAGAAGTGGAGAAGATCTCCAACACACCATTGCCGAAAGTTTGACCAAAATTTGTCTAGAATTTCTTTTTAATTGCTTTTCAGATCTCCAGATAAGTAAGTTTCTGTTTGAAATTTCTTTACTAATTAAACTGGAGAAAAGCAGTCAACAACCGTGAAATTCGTATTATCTTACAGAAATCGGTGCAGTTAGACGATTGGTAGATTGAATCGGTTAGTAAAATAATTATTTTTCCTCATTCCAAAGAGTATTAACATCACTGTTTTTGCCAGTTTATAAGTAAGAGTTCAGCAAATGTCAATCTTGATTATCATTGTAACCCGTTAATTTAAGCCCTTACTTTGCAAGCTAATTTTGGCATGTAAAGTCGAAATGGATATGAATATCGAAATATCATTAGACAACCAATATCAGAATATATGTCACTTTCTTCATTTGTACTAATATATATATATACCCCCACATATATACTAATTGAATGTAGTTTACAGTTAAAAAACTAAATTTATTTAAACTTTACGAGATATGAGATCTTCTATTTCGTACCTTCTTTTTTCTTTTTCTGTTTAGCCTTCAGAACTATCGTAAGGTATTACTTCAGAGGATGAAAGAGGATGAAATGTATGAATGTGAAGTTGAGGTGTAGTCTTGTACAATCTCAGGTTGACCATTCTTGAGAAGTATGGTTAATTGAAACCCAACCACCAAAGAACACTGGTATCCATGATCTAAAATTCAAATCCATATAAAAATAACTACTTTTACTGTGATTTGAACCTTAGGACTCTCGATTCGAAATCAGCTGATTGCGATGTTGTGTTATCCACTAGACTAACACGGTGGGTTTTCTATTTCGTACCTAATTCTGTGTTTATCACTGGCGGAGTCGACATTCCTTAAATTATATTTCATTTCTTCTAATTTACTATTAAAATGAAATACAATCTTTGGCAACATATCGTTATAAAAGAGGAATTTCCACACTTTAAGATGGAGAGTTGTTATTTAAAATGACTGCTTTGCCTTCTTTTATGCAGAAAGATTAATTCTTGTAATATCACCTCATTATCTTCTTCCTTTCTTTTGTGTTTCGTTTTTATTCGGTAATTTTAAATACAAAAAAAATACACCTTTTTTTCCACAATATTTTTTCGCTTTATTTTCAAAGATACACACAGATCGGTCTGAATCCGTGGTGTCAAGTTAAAATGTTGTGAAATCCATAAAAATCTTTCCAAAGAGCAAATGTATTTTACAATGAGAATTGATTTTGCACGTTATTGGGCAATAACCAAACGTACAAAACTACCACCTCTGATTTTAAACATATTTAAAGAAACTCCTAGATGTTCAGCAATGTTTCAATTACTTTGAAGTTGTTCTGTATTATGTACTTAAAAATTATATTGCAATTAATTTTTAAATATGATAAAAATAAAATTTTGATCAATAGCACAACCAGTGCAGTAGATGGCCAAAGAAAGTGGACAGTTATCCAGTAGATGGATTATATTAAGTAGATATGAACTAATACCAGTCCTAGAGAATGGTAAAAACAATTACCTTTATAGTATTAAGTGACTGAAATTTTGTTGATTCTGAACACAATCCACCAAATTAATACAAAACTACAAGTTACTATCAAGATCGTGTAACTGAAGAATATGTAAGTTGACACGCCAGTGCACTTATAAGTGCTACCGTTGAAGAACAGAAATTGCCATTTTACAAATTGCACTAATCTGTGTGTTGCACGTTGAACGTCAAATTTTATTTTGGTATACGTGAGAAATATTATTATTTTTGTTTTTACTTTATTTTCGAAAGAAGCTTGTATATGAAAGTATGGATTTTTAAATATACACACATACACACATACACACACACACACTTGTATAAAAAATATATTTTGTTGTTATTATGCAGGTATTATTAATACCATATGAATATTTTAGATGTTGTAATCTTTGAAGTTGTAAGTACCAATGAAGATTTTTAAAATTTTAAAAATATTTATAAACAGATTGACATGATTTGATAAGACATCGTGAGACATTAATCATAATTGCTCAGAATAATAATAAAAAGAATAGAAAAGAACTTTCTTTCTTATTCACCGGAAAAGCACAAAGATTAAAAAACAATTCTTCAACATTTTTACATTTTTTAATAAACTGAAAGGTCAAGAGAAATTTCTATATATTTTTGTAGCATTGGATTTACCGGA
Organism: Zanna intricata; assembly: GCA_010016005.3. Lineage (NCBI taxonomy): Eukaryota > Metazoa > Arthropoda > Insecta > Hemiptera > Fulgoridae > Zanna > Zanna intricata. Next base: position 7,269 of record JAAAKQ030494833.1, read on the forward strand.
AAGACAACATAGAACTCTCAAATATTAAGTTAATCAATCATAAATTAATAAATTTTAAAATATCGAATAAATGTTTAATGTATAAAAACTTATTGTAATTAATATTGATCAGATTTAATTTATATTTATGAAATATAAATAAATTATAATATTATTTTCATTAATAATATAATTTTATTTATAAATGTTGCTCTAAAATTTCTTTTATATATTATGAAAGAGATAAAGGAAGCCAGGAAAACAAGATTATTTTTGTTTGCGTTTTTATTTTATGTTTCAGTTTCCCGATGGACGCCAGGATAGTTACGTGAGGGTTACACTAAATCAACACTACAGAACCATGAAGATGAAAAAAACAACAGCAGTAAGAGGATCAGCAGAACCAAAATTTACACAAGGCTTCCATTTTAACCTTTCGACAGCTAACATTGACGTAACAAGCGTTAGCCTTCAAGTATTTCAACCGGGACCGGGGTACGGAAAAGGAGGTAATTTATATCTTTTACATAAAATTGTTTTTTCTATACACTAAATTTTGATGTTATTTTATGAAATTTAATTAATTGTTTCATATAATCATGTTTAGATAATTTCTCTAACCTGTCAGATAAGCGGGAAGAATTTGTGAAAGTTTAATAAGAAATAATTCCATTTAACTACCCAAAAATTCAGTTGGAATTAAGTAAAGATGTGACAGTTATCACACGTAATTTTTCTGGTACAAAAGAAAATACCGAATTCTGCACAGAAATAAGCTAGTTCAGCTAGCTTCAAGCTGAACAATTTTATAGGAATCTAAATAAATAGAAATTTATAGAAACCTAAACAGTGGGAAAAATTTTGAAAAGTTTTGAAATTATCGTTTGATTTTTCGGTGTAAAAAGTATTAGGTGAGTAATTTTTCCTAACTATCTAGCAAAATCTTCTTAAAAAAGTGAACATGGTGTCTCGCTTGGCTTTATATATATTCGCTTAGGAAAAGTGATTGTGAACTAAGTCTTTCATTAACAACAGAAAATAGTTATTAAAGATTAGTTTTAAAAACTAGACAATACTCGTTTATTTATTGTTAATGGAATTTTACTTAAACATATTTACACGTTTGTTCTTTTATAGTTTTTTATTATTATTTTTTTTTTGTAAAATTAAACCATATTCAGTAAACTCAGTTGTGAATTTATCGTTCATTAAAATGATAAGGTTTGATGTTCAAAAGATATTTAACATGTAATTTTTGTTAAAAAGTAAATAATCAGTACTGGAAATTAAAGTAGTACAATATAATATTATGGAATAATTGCAAATATGAGTAAGAATATAATTTACTATAACTAAAAGTTTGGGGGGGGGGGAGGCTGAAATCAATTGGTATGTTGATATACTGAATGCAGTTAAATTGTTTAATTGTGAATTAAATTATCTTTGACAAATAATTGTTCATATTTTTTAGCCTGTATTTTTCAAAAGTTTGCTTAAGTATTAAACAAGGTTTGTTATCGGTATTTACATATTCTACATAAATTTTATTTGCATATAATATATATATATATATATATATATGTATATAATGTATAGTAATATTTTTTAGCTTTGTGATTTTTTTTGTTTTTTTGTTATAAATTAAGGTATCCTTGAATATTTTAATTTATAAAAGAGATGATAATAAATAACAGTTTTACCAAAAACTAACATTAGATTTAATACATTTAATAGAGTACTGGAAACGAATAACTGTGTAGTGGTAGAATATAGGTATAAATATTGAATAACAACTGAGAGTGATGTATTTTTTGCGTAGTCACTGATACTAAATTGACTTTAAATTCGATATGACGTCAAATCTTGGTTAAGTCAAAAGTGGTTTAATAAATAAGTTCACTCAGCTGGAAGCAGTGAATTAGCGAAAGATTTAACTCCACCGCACCACGCTAACGATGTACTTCTGTCTAAAAATGATTTAGATCACACTTTTAAAATAGAAAATTTTGTGAAAAATTCTTATACGTAGGTCGATCTGTTCCGTTGTAAATGCCTCATTGAACTACAACAGGACTGCCGTAAAGTCGAGCTGAAACAAGACCTTGTTTTGCTCAATCACCCTTAAATTAGACAGTGAGATTATTTTTAAATAAATTAAAACCATATCTACAGAGTACAGAGTACGGATACAGAGTATTTATTATTTGTTTATTAAACAAGATAAAAAATTTATCTATTGTTTATTAGACATAATAAAAATAAATTTAATAAATTTTAATTATATACATTTTTTTCATTGTTTTATAGTCGCACCAAAAGTAAGAGTCATAAGCAACTTAAATAAAACTAAGCATTCATGTAATAATTAAGCAGTAAATACCAAACTCTGGGTAACAAATATCGTAAAAGGAACAAAACTACTATACTATTTTCATTGTGTACTAGTACTCCGTAAGGTATCTCAGGTATGCATAACCGCTAAATTGAGTTCTTCATCCCATTATCACAGAGAAACCGCAAAAGTCTTTTGCAGTATTTCTTCCGTTTGAGAAAACCCTTCACATAGGAAAATACTTCCCTCCCGAACATTGGACAATCTTGAAGTAAGTTTTTTACGGACCATTTTAACTGCACGCCATATAATTCTGCTGGAGAGACCTAAGTACGTGGGCGTAGGGTAGCGTTGTGACCCAGTCCTCAGCCGAATTAGGATGACCTGGTCTTTTCTGTTGTTTGGGATAAGAGGATCCTCGAAACCCTTTTCCTGGAGGCCGTATAAGGCCGTGAGAGGATTCAGCAGTCAGAACTTATTCCATTGAATTGTTAGTTTGACAAGGACTGCCCTCTAGAAGTCGCTGTCACATATTAATTCCAACCAAAGGCGATTTTTGCAGCTGTCTTTGCGGCCTCTTCAGCTTGTTCGTTCCCAAAGATGCCGCAATGAGCCCGGGTCCCAAACGAAAACCACGTTCTTGTTTATTCTTGAGAGGATATCTTAAATAATTAGATCGATGGGTTCATATCGTTTGCAGTTGAAACTCTCAAGTACAATCCTAGAGTCAGTTATTATCATGAATCTGTTACTGCAGGCTTCAATAACTTTCAAGATAGAATAGATTGCGTAGGCCTCACAGAAGTACTTAGAGAAGTAGGCAATAAGCTTATATATTCGTATCAAGGGATATTATTGAACAGTCACATTCGTCGGACAAGATAGCCATCTATTTAGGTGTGCGTATAACCGTTATACTTTTAGTCATTTCCCTGAATTGGTCCTTAACAGCTCAGTATGTGGGTTCCTTTCGTATAGGTTCGTGGTACTTGGTAACTCTTTCAATATCATCAGGTTGTATGACCTAACAACGAAAACTCAGAACAAATTCGTAAACCGGCTCTGGGACACTTACACGCAGGAAAATTATAGCCGACCCAAGGCAAATGTAAAAGCGTTTTAGTTCCTCTTTTAGTTTCTCATTAGGGATAACTGAACACACATTAAAAGTTTGAATTTGGTCAACAAGGAAAGGATGCCCAGGAAATGGCTGCCAAAATTTACTTTACTTTTTTTATCGATGATTCAAATGACAAGATCACTAGCGCCAAGTAGATACATACTCGGATCATGGAAATCATGCATGAGTATAAGACATTTCTGGGAGTGACTAATTTCCCAAAGGCCACGATGTAAGTACTGATCGGAATATCCTTTAAGGCATCTATTACTATGGAGCGATTTTTATTGCGGTAATTTAGTTTTTCGGCTACCATGGCTTAACTCCTCTGATTTTTACATCAGTTTAGTAAGACAGGCAACATTTTCTGACTCATCGGCTTCACTCGATTGTTCATTATAATTGTTCCATTTCGCTTGTAATCTGTCATTTTTGGGGTATCTTCTCACAAATATTTTCACATACTGTTATATTATTGTTCATTGTTCACACCCAAATCATTCTCCCGTACTCAGAGTAAGTGGTAGAGCTAGAGTGTTTGTTTACAACGATCAGCTGGGCCGAGTATCAAAGTAGCAGTAACGTATTAATAGATTAAGTTGAGGTTTTACAGATGAGTTAACCCAAAATGTTCGTTATTATGGCCTAGCAGGCTAATTTAAATGGTATTAAAAACTCACCAATGAAAAAATCGCATTTGCCTCGTATAATATGGATAAAAAAAAGACAAAAAAGAAGAGCCTTAAGTGTTTTAGGGTTTTTTTTAATCTTTTATACTTTATTTGGTTCTCTTCCCCTTTTGTTAAGAATTTTTTTCTTGAATAGATCTTTAGGTTATTTTAATTATAGTTTTATTGATTCTTATTATTTAATATTTTTTATTTTGTTTACTTTCTTAATTAAATTTCCTTTTTTTTGGGTTTTTTTATGTTACTAATAGTTTACTTTTATTCTATGATGGTATTTATTACACATTTACTCAGTTTAATAGTCGAAAATAGCGTTCAATAAAGTAACGTAATACTGCAAAAAGAACAAATACTTCATACTGGATATCATTTTTAGCTAACCTTTTTTTTTTTTTTTTTTTTGTTAACTTGTATTTAATACTCCTTAAAACATATTTTATTAATACTGAAAAAAAAGAAAAAAATAATAAAAATTAAGAAACAAGTATATCAGAAAACTAAAAATTAACCACCACTCGAAAATAATTTTTAACCATTCAAAATAGAATTTTTATAAAAATAATTATTTAAAAATTTTACATGAGAAATTTTTAATTTTCTATTGATAATTAAGCAAATAGCTAGTCATTAAAAAAAAAAAAAAACGCACATTTATTTTTTGTGATGTAGAGCAATACGCATACAATAAGCAATTTTCTTTTACTCACCTTTCATAATACCCATATGACCTTTTTTTTTTCTTTCTTTTTTTTTTACCTCCGGAACCACAATCAAGTATCACTTCAGAGGATGAAGATGAATGATGTGTAGCGTGTGTGAAAATGCCATGCCTAACCGGGATTCGAACCCGGGAACTCTGGATGAAACCCATACGAGCTTACTCATTATCATTACTCTTAAGATGATAGGTTTCATTCTTGTATTACCTTGTACTCATTTTTTAATTTTACACTTTTGAGTAAAATCAACCGAATTAAAATTCTGGTTTCGATATATATTCAGGTAAACACTTGTTCAAATTAACTCTTACATAAATTTGCTCATTCAAAAAGCAGTATTCATTTTTGATCAATTCATATATATATATATTTTTTTTTTTTGATAGAATTAATTTATTTTCTCTGTATTATAGTACAGTTTTAATTTTCTGAAAAATTCATTTCATAATTAAGTTAGGTATGTTCTTTCCCCAAAATTGGTTATATTGATATTACTTCTATAATAATCTATTCTAAAATCTCTCAATACACGAATAGTAATAGATTATATTTATTACTAACCGTATTAATTAATTATTTCATATTGTAACATATTCTAAATTTTTTATTATATTCTTCATTAATAATACTTATTTTAGTGTATGTTAAATTATTACGAATTATTCTGAAATGACCACAATTGTACTCGGCAAATTTTACATTGTTAAAAACCGTTTTATACAATAAAATTTAGATTGAAATAAAGTCCATATTGTTTTAATTTAATTTAATAACATGTTAGTAAATGAGCAATAGAAATTATTACACGAATGTATTGTGTAATTTTCATTAATCTACTCACTATGGCGGTAAATATATTTATTTAACTACATTGTAAAGATTTAGTACAGATTGTTTGAAAAAACAATCTTGATAAATTATAGACCTATATTCAAACTTCATATTTTATGTATTACATATTCTTTATTCTAAAAGAAAAAAAAAATGTGGAAACAAAAAAATAATAAATTTTATGAAGCGGAATATTAGAATGATATATTAAATTAATATAACTTGGTGTGTTATGAAAATGGAAATAAATGATGAAATTTTACTTTTATTTCCTTTTAAAGAAGCTGTAACAGTAAAGGTAACTGATCAAATTTCTTTCTGTTACTAAAAGTTTACTTTTATTCTATGATGGTATTTATTACACATTTACTCAGTTTAATAGTCGAAAATTGCGTTCAATAAAGTAACGTAATACTGCAAAAAGAACAAATACTTCATACTGGATATCATTTTTAGCTAACCTTTTTTTTTTTTTTTTTTTGTTAACTTGTATTTAATACTCCTTAAAACATATTTTATTAATACTGAAGAAAAAGAAAAAAAAATAATAAAAAAGAAGAAACAAGTATATCAGAAAATTGAAAATTAACATCGCAATAAATATAATTAAAGGTAAAGGTAAAATAATATTAATTATATAAAAAATAAAATTTTAAAACAATCTCATACTACCTGGTATAATTTTGTTTAGTTTATGTCTATTTTATCATTTAAATTTATATATAACATGCAAAAAAAATGTGGGAAAATCCAGTTTTTAAAGAAATAAACTTCATTCGTATTCAATGGGGCCAAACTATTCTACTTTATTAGTATATTATATTCCCAAGCACAAACTTCTGTTTAATAAGCTGAAATATAACGCCTAAATCAACTTTAACGTTTTGCATGAAGGTTGCTTTTGTATCATTCCTTTTACCAAATTTTTCTTTTTCAGTCATCCTGTGGTTTTATGTAAAATTATATCAATTCTCACTAAAACCGAATTTTTTATCTTGTATTGAAGCTCTACAAAACCTGCTTGTAATCAATAAATCGACCGATTATAATTAGGCATAAAGGATCGAGAAAGTGGTAGTTTGTTAATCCGTATTCGTCAAAATTTGAAATCATCGTTCAGTTTGCTCACAAAGGCACTGCGTATTAACGTACAGCTTCTACATCCAAGTACTGCGCTACCAGATATCGATTAATATTGTCAAACAGATGTAGTGGTATTATTTTTATTTTATTTCAAAAGTACTATCTCTATTAGGCAAACTGTGGATAGAGTTTGTCGCAACCCCTTTTATTTGAAGAATGTGCGGTATACAGAAGTTCATATATCAGCTGAAAGCTTTGGACTATCAAAGGCACAGAGTGTTACAGCATATAATTTAATCGCATGATGATATAGCAATAAAAATCTTTTTTGGTAATTGAAAGAAGAGGAATCGGAAAACGAAATAGCTTTTAACTGGCTGATTATTTTTTTATCTCAATGATTTCAAATTACTTCAGACAACATTTGGAATAATCTCCGATTGTACTGGCAATTCAAACTCAGTATATAATAAAGCTGACAGAATCTATAGTTACACTTAAAAACAAATACTAAAATCTAAATTCATAAAAAGACACTTAAAGTTCTTTCTCCATTATGGATTCCTTAAAAATTTTTAATTTTTAAGATTTTTTGATTGATTCTTAAACATCTTCAAAGAAAGGTATAATCTCTTTCAAAATTTCTTTCATGTATTAAAAATATTCAACAAAAGCTAGAATTTAGTGCAATTATGCAATAAAAAAATTTTGTTTAAGTATTTTATCATTTTCCAAATTATAATTGCTCCAGAAACAGGGTAAATTGATGCACAATGTAGCGTCGTACAGGCCGATTGAAAATTCTATAGAGTTTTTTTTGAAAGATTACTTCTTCACTGACTGTAGTCGATTCTGGAGAAGGAACTTGTTGTTCCCGACCATCAGATCGACTTCAGGAATGGTCTCTCAAAGATCGTATTAACGCACAGGTTTGTGAACGATATTAGCAAATGCCCAGAATAGATGATATGTCGCTCGACTCTAAACGTCCAGCAGGCCTTTTATAAGGTCTGGATTCCAGACCTACTATATAACTTGGAAAGGAGCCTTCTTCAGCCGTATTATTTGATCATGCAAAGCTATCAGGACGGACACTTCTCCTAAGTGACGAACAATCAGAACCTGTCCATTTTTTTCAATACCATTTCGGGTGTTCATATAGGATTGGTTCTAAGAACTGTTTTATTTTTTATCTTCTCGGTGGACAGTCTTTTTCTTTTTATCTGTTTAGCCTCCGGGACTACCGTTAGGTATTACTTCAGAGGATGAATGAGGATGATGTGTATTCATATACACATCATCCTCTGAAGTAATACCTAACGGTAGTTCCGGAGGCTAAACAGATAAAAAGAAAAAGACTGTCCACCGAGAAGATAAAAAATAAAATCGGTGGACAGTCTGACTACTAAGAACGTCACGGTTGTATCGTTTGTAGGTGACACGCCATTCCTGGCTGTGGATGCTGAACATATCTCAGCTTCAATAAGCTGCAGGCTTATTAACGTGAAAGATGTCAACGAAGCGAGTACAAGTGAGGAAGAGAGAAAGGTGAGGAAGGAGTACAAGATTTAGGGCTCCGACTAACTAAGTCAATGAAGAAGTACTACGTGCGGACGGTCGCTCATCAGGCTTAAAAAACGAAATGTGGCACGTGTAGGATAGGAAGACATGCCTACGTCTTGGCTTGCCCACACATAAAAGTGGGGTGACGGGGTTTAACCGAGGATCATATATGAGATCTTTAATGGTTGACCAGTAGTCGCGGGGCTAGGTTTAAGGCAGGGAAGTATAGCTCTCCAATCGAGTGGCATTTCGGCTATCCGACAATGGTGGTCAGGATGTCCTGATGACGTTATGTCTCGAGGGTAGGGTCCTGATGAGGACTACAGACAAGGAGAAGACAACTGCTACGGCACTTTCGGGATTGAGTAATGCTTAACTGCGGGTCCGGTCTCGGGATGGGAGTTGTTGATGTGAAGGTTTAGTCAGTAGGGTACGCAGGCTTAGGGTTTAGTCGGCAGACATATGTACGCACTCAAACGAAATTTTGCGGAACCTCTTGGCGATTCTGACACTATTTCGGCGTGCGTAAATAGTATTCCTGCCTTCATCTGAAAAAAAAGAAGAAAAAAAAACAGTACTTACATTTGTATACTTCCATAATTCTTGAGAGGTTGCAATATAGACCTTACCTTGCGTGTCATTTATTTATCTAATAAAATTTATTTATGGTTCCGATTAACTAGCACAGATTGTAAATAAAAATAACTTTATTGGCAAAAAAAAAATATACAAAGTAATTTATTCCCTCTTCTACTAACATCATCATCAAATTAATTACATTTTTCCTACTATTAGTAATCTTGAAGTTATCTGTATATAACTGTTGCTATAATTATACCATTTATTTGTAAATAAAAGAAAGAAATATTGTAGTAAATTACAAAAAGTTATGTTTAATTATTGTAGACATGCAAACACGGGCTGGGACTCGTGGCAGGATCCTGTAACTCAGCTACTTGAGAGCCGGAAAATTGGTCCTGGTTACGCCCATTCGTCATATAAAATTTGTACAGCGGTCACTTTCGTGTCCGCTTGTGTAATTTGGTGATGAAGATTGTTAAGAACAAGGAACATCTTTGATAAGTGTGAGAACTGGTGCATAAAGACATGCAAACATGAAAGATATAAGTATTTGTAATAAAAGCTTAAATAACTGACATTTGTAATAACGGACCTTTTTTAAAATCGTCATTATTAAATCAGATGTTGACGCGATTAGGATATATTACATTTTCAAAACTCGCTTACTCCGAGATTTGAAAATGAAATACATCCGAAACGCGTCAACATTTGATTCAATTACGACAATTTTTAAGAGAGGTAGATAATTATACTCAATATAAAAAAAATGATCACTATAAAATATTGCTATACATTAATCATTTTAGTTGTGATATTTCTTCATTTCTAAGTCGATGAATTTAAACATAAGTAAGTGACTAATAATTTACTTTACAGCATCGATAACGTGATTCTTGAATGTAAGGTGGCCTAATACACATCACAACAATAAGTAAGGTTGAACTACACAGCAAACAATAAATTAAGGTAGCCAATATCAAGATAGTCAATAAATTTCGGTCAAGTTACAATTTGACGCATTGTTATAAAAATTACACAAACCTCAAAATTACATTCCTCAATTAGTAGGAGATTTAATTTCATTTCTGCCAAAAATTACTATTTTTTTTTTTTAATACCTTTTAACTTTAGAGGTTGATTATAATCCTGCTTGAAATGCGCAACAAAATATTTTTGTGACAGATTTAATACCATAACATTTCTCATTGTTCCTATACGAGTATAATTTGGTGAATATTGAAACTAATATTTGGATAATACTAACAAACAGATCAATGGTTATAGTTACAATAATAAAACAAGTATGTAGATGGATAGAGCAAAAACAACAAATGTTTATAAAAATGAATTTCAAAAATTAAAAAACAATATATATATATATATATTTTTTTTTTGCCTTTTACGATTTTCTTTCTTTTTTCTTCATTACGAAATTTTTAAATTCTCTAATTTCTTTTATATCCTTGGTAGGATGCAATATTCCATAGGAGTATTTCAGTTAAACTTTTTTCTGCTTCTATAGCTTTAATCCTTCTTTTTATTACCTTGTTTACTTTTAAATTAAGTTTCTCCCTCTAATAAATCAATAACAGGTAAATTCATATTTAGTTACAACTGGATGTAGAATCTATATTTTTCACCTTAGATTTATCCCGTTCTCACATTTACGATATTATTACTTAATTCTTTTTCCACGTGGAAATTTAAAAAAAAAACGGAGTTGGGTTAAATGACAGTTTTACTCTTTTTTTCGCTAAAGCTTGATTTTCCTTCATTCTTCTTTTTTTTTATAATTTTCTGGAACCAAATTACTTTGCATGGCTTTTAAGCGTCTTTTATTTTTTATATGCCTGAATCATGTTTTTCTGAAATTTTAAATTTATACTTAATCCTTTATTATGATTTTTTTTTTTGTGATTAACATGTAGATATCCTTTTTCTTTAACCTGATCCCTAAAATTATTCTGCAAGTTAAGATTTTTCTCATTAATGCGTATATTTCTAAAACTCAATTCATCTTCATACAATACACAGTATAATACAAATCCACTTGTCTCTTTTTTTTTTTTTTTTTTTTTTTTTTAAGAATAATTTGTGGTTAGAAATTAAGAGGTGTGAATTAGATTTAGATAACAAGATCTACACGAGTGTAATTAACGATTAGAATAATTTTTTTTAGAAATAATTTTCTAGCCACTGAGATTGAAGTACTTAATAATTAAGAACATTTATTAATAATTGAATAAAATCGTAATCATATCGCTGTTGTTTCTTGTTTTTCAGATAAGTTGCTGGGAAAATGTGTTCTAGGATCATATATGTTTGCTCGTGGTAAAGCTCTTACTCATTGGAACACAGCATTTGCGAGCCCTATGGAACAAGTGCAGCAGTGGCATACATTAAATGAATAAAATAAATTGTCATCTTTATTCAAAGGTTACCACTGACATTTACTAATTAGAAATCGTCATTTAGAAGTTATAACATAAAATAAAATATATATATATATATTACTCCTTAACACAAAAGGCTAGTCTTTATAGCAATAATATAGGTTGAATCTATCATATTGACCGTATTTTATGATTTATGATTTACTATGTATTCAACATAGAAAAGTACAATTTTCTTTTAATGAAATTAAAAATAGAGACTAATTTTCTAGGTTCAAATCTCTGTTAGAATGTAACAACTAAAATATTCATTGCAAAGAAAGATATTTGTATTAACTTTTCTGAGTCTTAACTTTCCTCCGGCACCACCAGCTTCAGAGGATGAAATGAAATGGAAATTTTGTAGCGTGTGAAAATGCAATGCTGGGATTCAAACCCGGGACCTCCGGGTGAAAGACGAAACGCTACCTCTTGCACTTGAAGGCTGTCAGTAAGTCTTAACTGAGAATCACTGGACATGCAAGATGAAGCATTCTAACATTTATTCATTAAATGTATTGAAATATGATATTATTAATGTGATGTAATTATTCAGTAAAAAATTAGTGATTAAAGGAACTATTCAATTTTATATTTTAATTTTTTTGCTTAAAATAAATAACTTTCAAATGAAGCTGCACCAGTTTTAAAGAGATAACATTTTGAAAATAATTAATTCACAAAAAACAATTGTAAAAAACATTTGTGGGATTTAAGCTAATAACAAATAACTTTTATTACTGTAATTCATTTGAAGAAAAACATTTGAGAATATTAAATCAAGCCTCTCTTCTTTAATAAATGAATATAGTTTATTAAAGAGAAAATAAGCTATTTATGATACTTAAAGTCCATTATTTTTTATTTCTGTAGAAAATATTATTTTAAGCCGTTTACTAGTAATTTTATCGTGTCGTTAAGATTGACACATTTTAATTGAACATTGAAATCCAACTAAAATTACCAACCGATCAATGGATCTGAATTATAGCCATTCAAACAAAAAAATTATTAGTGTTAACAAGTTAATCGCTAATTTAATTAATTTCTTAATGTTAAAATTTATCATAAATCAGTAAGTTTTATGAAAACATGTGTAGACTTTTGATCTAATAGTCTTATTTTTTATATCGAATTTTCTGTCCAAAATATTTGCTGCACATAAAGTCAACAGACATGTTTGTAGTACAAACGTAAATCTAAGAATCAAATCTAATGCTAAAAACGAAAAAAAATTTACTATAGAAACTGGAGAGAAATCTCATCTTAGTAAAGGAGTCCAATAATTTTATTTTTGATAGTTAGGACAATATTAAAACTATGATTGAAACCAATAAATTTTACCAATCAGTGAAAATAATTTTATTTAAAACATTTTTATTTGTGAAAATTCAAGTCCAATATTGATACATATTTCCATATCTCTTCCGTACTAAAATAATATCAGTAGTTGCTAAAACAAGCTTATTTTTAAGCAGTTTATCTAAGAAATTAAAAATTCTAAACTGTATATCGCAGTAATTTTTTAAATTAATTTATACAAAAGTCACGAACTACGTTTCCGAAATATCTTATACAACGGTGAAAATATTTTATTCCTTCCTAGTACATTTCCCCATTTGAAGAATTTAGGAATTATTTTACAGTTACTTGCAGGTACATGATAAAATTTGTCATAGAAATTTAGGAAAAAAAATATTATCAATTAAAATATTGAAAAGTTTGCATCATCTTAATAGTTAGTTTATAGTCTATAGGTAAAAATATATATGACTTCAAAAACATTAAATTACTAAAAAAACTTGGATCATATACATCATCTGATTAAAGCTTATTAACTTAAACTTTATTCAAAACGTATAAGCTGTATACTTATTTCTTTACAGATGTTTACATTTTAAGTGCAGTAATCAAATATTTTCAAGAGATTAAACATGATAAGCTATCGGCTAATTATTATTAAATTAGATTTAAATATAATCGGCTAGTATTTAAAAAAATACTGTAATCCAACCAGGGTTACTACGGAAATAGTGATTACTTCTGTAATCACTTTTACGGAAGTGGTTTTTGTTGCTTAATTCACTGAACAGAGCTCATATTAGTACGCTCTTTCTTTTTCAGGATTTCTTTTTCTGGTTTAGCTTACGGAACCAGCGTATAGAGGATGAATGAGGATGATATATGATATCTTTATATATATATATATAATTATTCTGTCCGTGTGTATGTGACTAAACTCTTTTTTAAATAAACCTTTTAAGTAAACCTTTTTTCAGTATATCCTATATTAAAAATTTCAATTACTGATTTTAAAAATTATTAACAAGTACTTGCTCTTCCAATAAGTTTGGTTTTATCTTCTTTTTCTTTCAAAGTTTAGCTTTTGTTTACTTGCTCTTTCCG
>JAAAKQ030494844.1:0-12022 GCA_010016005.3 Zanna intricata
TCACATTCATACACATCATCCTCATTCATCCTCTGAAGTAATACCTTACGGTAGTTCCGGAGGCTAAACAGATAAAACAAGAATATACTTATTATACTTAGTCTAGGAAAACATTCATCAGATAGCTACGCAGGACTAAGTAGAACGGTTGAAGCAGGCTTGTATTCAGGTTATGTACAGACTAGGCAGCCAGACCTTCGAAGGCCTGCTGGATATGCAAAAAGGCTGATAAACATATTACTTCTCTTCCAAATACCTGCTACAATATTTACAACTCTATGTGTCTATTCAGTAGTAGAATGATCACTTCGGAAGCTGATCTGATGGCCAGGAATAACATGTCCGTGCTCTGTAATAGGCAAAGTTGCCATAGAAATAGCCCATTAAATATCTTATACAGAATAAATAACAGGCTTATATGCCTGTACAAAGATACATCGCGTAGTGATACTTGGTTTTGGAATCATTACCATTTACGATAACTTCCCCTCCGATAGGAAGCAGATTATGCGAAGAGTACCATTAAAAAAAATGCGTTATATACAGGATGGCCTATAATGGAACCATAAATTGTATTTTGTGGGAAATAGGGTCAATGAGTCTTCTTTAAGTTCTGTTCCTTCCTACACACTGTAATACCTCTGTTGATAAAAGAAAGCTTAATAGGAAGACACAATGGAGTCCGTCTAAAGGTCTGAAGGTTCGTTTGACGCATTTGGTAAAAGAAGATTTTCTTTTTCCACTCATTTCTTCAATCACTTTACAAAGTTCGAGTACTTTCATCCAACCTCTGTTGGTCTATCTATTACTTTATCAGGAGCAAAAATTTCATTGCAAAATAGACCAAAAAGCAGTATTTCATTTTTATCATACAAAATTAGGGAAGAAACCATAAAAAAATTAATTTGAAGTGTTTTGCAATAATGTCCGCTAAATCTATAAATAGTTTGTTATAGAATTATTTATAAATAGGTTTTGTGTATAATGGATCTTCCTTGAATGTCTTATCAATCCTTATTTCCTAGGCAATTAAATGTAATTATAGTTATTTAAAATTTCACTATAGATCTTCACAAACAATTTTTGATGCCTATCTCAGATGAAAGAAATGACTGTTTATCTCTCCAATTTAAAACTTGAAATCTTTAGATATCTTAAATTGAATATAACTCATCGGTCTCTGTAATTAAAATATCAATACCTAATAGTTATCTGTAAAAACAAAACTCTCCGCACCATTCATTAATTAATGACGTTCAAACGATAAATATTATTTAATTTTTATGTTATCTAGACAATGCAAAGTAGAAGTTATGCCGTTAACTAACCCTGTTTGTAATCTTTTAATAAAATTAAACGACTGCTGAATAGGACCTTAAGTTAATTTTTGAGGCTTTTTCACCGAGGAAGAAAAAATTGGTCGATTAACCTGATACCAACGATGCTTTGTTCGTAGATTTTTCGTTATGATAACATGGATTATTTTATTTCCGTGTTATTTTTAATTTTTATTATCATAACTTGTTAGCGAACCAATATTACATAAAAAAGTAACGTCCTCTTGTTGGAATAAATATAAAATTGAAACGAGTAAAATAGATAGTTTAAGTGGAAATGAAAATTATAAAAAACTATTTGTTTTAGAAACTGTTCGATTTTTCAAATTATAACGCACAAGTTAATAAAAGCATATTAAATTTCTATTAACAGGTCTACCCTAGAGAACACCTCAATTTTTTAAAACTGTTCCGCAGAGAAAAAATTATTATCATCTCTTTGTAAAAAAGGTCATTGAAATTATTTCTTCCTTCCACTTATAAATTTATCAACGGGTTAACTTAGATGAGCGTCAGTAAACGCACGCAAGCACACATGGAGGAAGCGTGTACAACACGAACACGGATTACAGACCGTGTTTGCTTCTGCGGTCTAGTGCACCGGCACTCTCTGTTCTGTTGCAATTAGCCTGCGGGGGTATTCAACATCACAAAACAAACTCCCTCCGGCTCTAACGTAGTCAATAACCTAACACAATTTATATCAATCAATCTTCATTCAGTGCTCACTCCCTTTTTATTTCAACCCCAAATTGATGTTACTTGCTTAATTCTTTTATGAATAAAACTACCACAACTTTGAATAAATCCGTTTCCATTCTATGAAATAACCTCTGAAAAGAAGGACTGACTTCACTATCGCTCTGATTCTTCTACAGTGCGTTTCAAGTAGCCTATGAATTTATGTTATTACGTTTTAATTAATTACATTACTGCACTTAATTAAGCCGTAGAATTAATTTGCCTCTCTATTCACCTTCTTACTTCCTTAGCTTATTATTCCAATCTATATAATTATATCGATAAAAATATTTTAATGAAATAAATTTTTTTATCAACAGGATAATTTTTTAGATTATAAAAGTTCTGTTTAAAACTTTGAGAATTTTGAGTCAAGTAACTCCTAAATTTTGTTCATAGAATTTTTGTATATTTTATCACCTAAAAGGATACAATAATTCAACAGATGAATAAAAGTTCATTTCTATTATTTCATATCACCAATACTGTAATGTACATACGCTTGTATTTACTTACAAGCTAGAATACAGAATTAAAAAATCAAATCCCCTTCTATTTTCTACTTCTAATTTCATTCTATTTTCTTTCTTAACATAATAAGATATATAATATATCTTAATACATGATAATTTCAAAATGAAAGTAATGAAAATTATTTACAACATTTAAATAAAATTAAATTAATTTTATCTGTGTAGGTCTGTTAGTTATGATTTTAAGTATTTAACTGATAAAAATAACACAATGATGAGAGTTCAAACAGCTCTAGCTACTATTTAGATTCACACTAAGTTAACATCTATACTTTAATGATTATGTTTTTTTTTATTATAATATGTCCTTCACATAATTAATTTGGGTAGTTTTAGATGATTTAGACGTATATAAATATAATTGTATTTTTTGTGTTACTTTGAAGTTATATACTTTTTACATAAGAAAAGAAGTGATTATATTTCATTTAAATTGTAGGTTATGATAAGATAAAATATTTTCACCTTGGTATTGTCTAAAAAATCTACTCATGTTATGTTCAAGTATGTTTGAATATCAATAACTAGTCACAACTCATGTAAAACAATCAAAGGATATTATATGTAGATAGATTTCATAATTTTCTTCTTAGTTCATATTTTTCTCAAACAATGAACGTTAATAAATAATTTACAAATATTTATAATCTTATTTAATTGCACGATTAAATTTTTCTTTACTGTGCTTTACAACATCAAGTCAAATTGAAAAAAAAAATCCTTTTATCAGAGATAATAATATTAACTCTTTTTAAAAAATAAATATTTTTAATAAACTTTTCATTTATGATTATCATTTAAATTGTTAGTTGTAGATACAATATATTTTTTTATAACTTATTTCTGCTAGCTATTTGATAGTGATGAATCATTGTAATACATAAGGGTATTTTACTTTGAACACAGAAGTTTTATTTATTTTTTCTCCAAAACTATTTGCAATCAGTGTATAAATAAATCCACCCCTTCAGAAGATTGTAATAAAATGCCAAAAAGGGGATACGTTCCTCTTGATTGCACCCTGTCACGATTTACCGGCCCCCAACAAATGCTTGAGAGGGTCAAAGCAAGTTAACATCTGGAATGCACTTTATTCCTTGTATTACACCGATATAAACAGATGCGTACTTTACCCACTGTCAGTGAATTTCTACGCGACATCAAATCCCCTTCTATTTTCTACTTCTGATTAAGAAATGTACATTTCAATAATCATCTGAATCCGGCTGAAAACAGTGTGTACTATAATACCAAAATTCACACGGACATGCTCAGATGCACGATTACCTAACAACCCGTATCACGCTCAGTAAACTTTTTCACTCACTGTAATATATACTCATGTTGCTAAACTGTGGTGAAAACGGTTCGATAAAAATTATTTTCTTTCCTTTATTAAAATTTATTATTTAATTATGCAGTCTTAACACATTGTAATTAAGAAACCCATTCTTCTTACTTAGGTTCATTATGTTCGAGAGTCATTTCTTTGGAAAGTTTTATGATAAAAAGTTAAAAATAACCAAATTTTAAATATGTAAACAAATATTTAAATATACGAAAAATGGAAGTTATAGGCAAATAACTATTATAATAACATGTAGAGAACCATGAACCATCTGTATATGGTATCTTAATACATGATTATGTACAAAATGTAAATAATGCATAATTATTTATAAAATTTAAATAAAATAAAATTAATTTTATCTATGTAGGACGGTTAGTTATGTTTTTAAATATTTACCTGTTAAAAATAACACATGATGGGAGTTCAAACAGCTCTAGCTACTATTTAGATTCACACTAAGTTAAAACTTTTTTTAAAAAAAATATAATTAATTGTTACTAATCAGGGAACATTTAAATTATCTTGAAACTAATAACGTACTAATTTATTAGTAACGCGCTCCAAGTTTCTTGCTAACTCTTGTATACTAATTAAAACTGTTATCGTCACCTCACTACGGTTAACCTCGCAGTACTCCATCTGCCAAACTAAACAGTACGATGGATTATCTCCTTAAGTAAACTTACTATATATCTATAATGATGAGACTAATTAATTCAAGTTCTGATGACTATCTCTCTGATTTCATATTAACACTAACTCACGTGAATCTTCCCTATATTTATAAATAAATATTTTTAATTCCCCAAAATAGGAATAAAATCATCGAATCTACGCATTTCATCTATAAATTTTAACCGATAAATTTTAATTTCATTGAAATTTATCTCGATCCGCATCTGAATCCCGTGATACTTCTGTTAATACTTACATTTATCATCGACAATAGATATTATATCAATAAGTATTAATTCATGATATATTTCGTAATATAATTATTTTATTCCAGAATATATCTTTTGAGAGTAACAGTCGCTAGTTAATTTTATCTTCTCCATGCAATATACTTCGTTCTGAACAATATATTTCAGTGAATCGGATAAATATCTATTATTTACTCTTTAAAATCGTTAAATACCTTATCAAGACAGAATAAATTTATAATTGCTATAATTGTTGCGATTGACGATTTTTATCTTTTACAAAATTTTAAAACATATGATTGTTGATTATAGAAAAATATAATACTTTATAGTAGATTTCTTTCTTCCAGTCTTTGTTCTGATTGAAACCTACATTCCACAAAAAAATTAATTATTACTTTTAAAAGAATTTCCTTCCGTACATATTTTTTTCTAAGACTTATAATTCCCATGAGTTTACTAAAAATAATTTATCTTAGTCAACTATAAAATTTTATTTTTTGTTTTTAAGATCTGTTCTTATATTTATCGAACTTTTATATCGTTAGGAGTGCAAAATTTTTAGAAAATATTTACCTTAAAAATAAATTATTTTATTCTTCCCTTTTAACCGTGATGCGATTCAAAACATACTTATGATTGATTTAAATTAAACTTACCGCTATGTATAAGTGATATATTTAATATCTAATGACTTCTGCCTTGGAATGTATTGGCTTTCATCCACAAGGTTCTGGGTTTGAATTCCGGTCAACTTTTCACATTCTATAAAAATACAACACTCTTAAATTTTTTGGAATAATAAATGAAAATAACTTTGATGATCCGAATAAATTATTTAAATTCATACGTAACACATACATAAAAATTCATAGGTGTTATATATGTAATTTACGTTTACTTCATACATAACATTTTACAAAGTTACGTAATGTAGCTTTATGTATATTTATGTAAACATAAGATAATTAAATACATTAATATTGAAAATATATATACACTTATAATACATATAGACAGAAAGCGATGCAGGTAGCTTTCAAATTTTCACAGTTAAATACAATATGAATACATCGGAGAAATGCGATTATAAGTATAAACCAAAAGATTTAAAACCGATAAGGCATTAAATTAATTTATTGTTATTATATTTTTATTCATTATTGGCAGTATAATACTCTGAACTATAAAATAATTTAAACAAAATTATTATGGAAAGCTGTATTTAAGTGTTCTTTAATCACTTAATAAGTCATTATTTAGTTTTTGGACGGTCTTTCTGGAATTTTTATTGGATTGTGGTATTTGAATCTGTGATAGGAATATTTCTGATTAACATTTTAAATTTCATGTGATTTGGACTACGTATTATTTGGTTATTTCAGTATTTATGAAGTTTTGATTTTCATCGTATTTGAGGTTATATTACCGGTATGACTATCAGGGAATCTTTTGTCAGTACGAAGTCCGAGACTGTGCTTCTCCCTGAGGATAAGGCTAATATGATTTGCAAGGCCGATAGAGTTAGAATCGGATTATTTCTTTCATGATTTTCGTCGCTGAACAAGTCTACCGTTGCTATTGATGCAGGGGCCCAAGAACATATAGCCTCAAGATGTGAGGGTCCCGATAGAAGTAGAGCCTGCTTTTCATGTGAAAAGACGGATATTCTAAGATAGACTGTACAAAATGTAGATATAATAGACATCTTAGCACCGGAGGCTTGGACGCACCCCAGAAATTAAATGGTTAAATTACTATTAATAACTCTAACAGAAGTAACCTATCACGTGATCTCATACAAGAAATTACGAGGATTCATAAAGCCAATTTTATTGTAACTTCAGAACCGAACAAACGCACAGCAGCCAAAAAGGACTGGTGTTCGGACACCAACTGCAATCAGTTCGTCACACGGACTGATTTCATAAAATGATGGTACTCCATCCTTCTTGGCTATAGGCCATAACTCTGTATTGGATTTGGTGATTCGAGATGAATGATGGAGAAGTGACTGGTGCTCTTGAAACATCATAAATGATTACATGGCGAAAGACCATATGGCCATCTTATTGGAGGTTAACGATCCAGGTATTAAAACCCGTGACAGAAACTTGGTGCTCTGATTTAATAAACACCAAGTAGACGAGTTAATAGAAAGAGTCTCTAACAGACTCAGAATTGGCAACATTTTTGCCGATATTTTTAGCGGCACTAAAAGAGACGAATTGGTCAGAATAGATAGGGCTGGAAGTCAAAAGAAACCTGCGTAGTGGTGGTCTACTAGTATTGACACTCTTTGCTGGTAGTCGTAAATTGAAAGGAGTGTTGCTCAAAGAATACTCACGCTTGGCGTGATCCAAGCTGAAGAGGCCATGGAAGAATACAGGTCGTGTAGGAAAAATTGAATTTCAAAATAAAAAATGTAAAGAAACGCAAATGGGTTGAATTATGTGAAGAGTTAGACAACTACTCCTGGGGCAATACTTATAAAATTGTTACGAAACACTTTGGTGGCAGACAACCATTATTTACGGATGCTGATACCAGAACTGCGCTGTACCGTTTGTTCCCTCGAGACGAAACTGTTTGAGTCCCCAGAAGTGTTTGACAGACGAAGTTTCACGTTGGATGAGATAACACACGCCATCAACTGTTTAAGAAATACTAGTAGTCCGGGTCCTGACGACATCTCGGCTGCTGTGTTGAAGGTTCCAGGAGAAGATTCCAGCTGAAATTCTTAAGCTCTTTAACGATCTGGAAATCGTTGCTTTCCTAGATGTTGGAAGGAATCTCGTAACACTTTCATACCTAAACGTAATACAACTGGACCAGGCACAAAGATCAGACCGTTTTGCCTACTTAATATTGTGGCAAAGGCTATGGAGAGAGCCATCGCTATCCGGCTCATGGAAGAATTAAGGAGCAACAACGGCTTGCATAACAACCAATTTGGATTTTTAAAAGGAAAATAAATCATTATGGCTATCATGATTAATTGGGCAGCGGAAATCAGAAGTGGCACTAAGCGAACTAGGGGCATTCCGACTTTAGTATTTTTTGATGCCCGGAATGCCTTTGGGTTGGTCTCATGGGATGTAGCTTCTAAAGTACTCAAAGACAAGGATTTTAGCCTTTACTGCTCCAAAAAATATCTCAATTATTCAAGGACAGATGTTCTGCTTTGGAAACTTGAGAAGGAGTCATGTTTTGGGTGGGGGGTCGTTCTTCAAGGTTCTGTAATGGGTCCTTTCATCTGGATTGCAGTTTTCGGTGGCGTTTTACTGCTCAAACTTCCTCAAGCATTAAAATTGATAGCATATGCGGATGATCGCAGGCAAAACCGAAGAAGAGGTGACAGGAAGAGGAAACGCGGCGCTTTCACCTATTAATAATTGGATGAAACATCACGGGCTAGAAATCGCACCGGAAAAATCTCAAATGGTCTTACTGACTCGTAAAAGAAAGATCGGAACTGTTAATCTGAATGTAGAAAATTTTCGGATTCCTAAAGTTGACTGTATGAAGTACTTAGGAGTACTAATAGATAAGAACTGTAGGTTCAGTTAACATGTTTCATATGTTGTGAAAACGCCGACAATATGACTAGAACTTTAAGTCGCATCATGTTCTCGCAGCATGCCTCTAGATCAGCGAAAAGACTATTATCATGACCTCTGTAGTGTACATAATGTTATATGCAGCACCCATTTGGAGATAAACGATCAGCATACAGCCGAATTTATCCCACCTGATTAGTGCTCACAGGAAAACACTTTAAGGGTGGTCTCCTCATATAGAAACAGTTTGTGATCTTGCTGGAGTTCCACCAATAGATTTTCTCATCAGAGAACGCACTCTTAGATTTAAAGGTGTTGATAAGATTGAAGAAAGAATATTACATCGTTTTGGCAAGAAGACATCTCCAATCTGTACATATTGTATTAAAGATGGTACTGCTGAGCACACACTGTTTGCATGACATTGGTGGCAGAATGTGAGAGAAACAGCCAGCTTAGTTCAGCTCACACCCGACAACTTAGTATTGCCCACCAATTGGAACAGATAGATATCATGATTAAAGCAATCATAAGGGATAAAGAGGATGAAGACAAGCGATGTAGCGATGTAATCATTGAATTCGCCCTCGTTTCGAAGTGGATAGTCCCAATCTTGAGGGGCGAGAAGTTTAGGTGCGTCGCTCCCACTGATCGGCTAGGGATTCCATAACTATTCCTCGACTTCAGGCCGTGGAAGGAAAACTAACATGGGAGAAAAAAAAGGGGGGCCTTAAGACCGAGACCCGACTGAGGAGCAGGACCGTGGATTAACTTACTGGGCCCAGAGACCTCTGCACTGAAGTTAGAGGCAAGACGATTAATAAAAAACGAAGATCCGAGACCGGGGGAGGGCTGAGTGCCATGCCAGACATACAGCTGGTAGGTGGGGAGGCTCGTCCTTCAGACAAGGACGGGGCCGCGGGATGAATTATACTTAATTGCAGGACCGGCCCGGGGGTGTAGGGAAAAAAGTTATTACTTTTCTATCACCGTATAAAAGGATGATAAAAAATAAAATTTGATTTAATTGCCATCATTCTGTATTTTACTAAGTGCAAAGTAAACTAATGAAAAAAAAAATTAGTAAATATAATTATTTAAAATATGCTTAACGATAATATAAATACAGCAAGATGAATATCTGACTGGTTTTAAAAGTTTTTGGTTTACCTTATATGTTTTATAACGTAATTCTCCAAAATGGTCTTGTTGTATAAAGTTGAGAAAAGTTCAAAACCACCCGCATCGTTTGATATATATATATGTTACGTGTATATATTTGTTTCAAAATACTAAACAATTTTCTTTACGTTACTGAACATTACGTTCAGTACTTTACGTTCTGAACATTTTTATAACGTTAATGGTTTAATAATATAAATAATGCCAGAAAGTAATTTTATTAATAGTAAAAATAATAAATATTTATTAATAATAAAAAATTATTTTTAAAAAAGTTAGTCTTTACTCCAGTTTTCTGTAATTATATGTGATTGCAACCCTTTCCAACAGATCCATTATGTGCTTCGCAGCATCTATAGTGTTGAAATCTCTCCACAAGTAACCTTCCAACATCTTACAAAAGCTGTTCATCATGCGCAACGGTCTGTACGTTTTAGTTTCACCAGGACTACTAGGTTTCTTAATAAATACCAATCTTCAAAACTTCCATTCGTACGAAATATGTTCATGCATGATCATATTGTTCATGGCCTTCAGGACCGAAATAGAATCGAACTCCGTGACAATCTTGGCTACTTCAGCCGGTATCTTGGTCGGCCCCGGGCTCTTGTGTGATTTCAAACCGTGGGCAGCAGCGAGAAGCTCGTCCACTTCTCTATAATGTGCCTTGGCCGCACATTGTATTTTTCTACATTTTTTCTAGCAATATTTACTAATACCAGTAATTTTTAATTTATATGGATGATCAATCAATTAACCTTCTTAAACCATCTCAAAAATGGTCATGCAGCATTGTTTTAATGGATAATTAATACGGAAAAAATTCACTTACGTCTGGAAAGATGACTTATCTACATTTAAATGCTGTAACCACAATGGTTATTGCTTAACTGTTTGTAACTCAAAATAAAATGAAATACAGTCTTGGAAGCCATATAAACTACAAAAAAGGGAAGATAGAAATATTTTCAGATTTACTTTTCGCTGTAAGCTTATCAAGTATTAAAATATCAAGTGGTAATATAGTTTACAACAGGATATTCATTAATATCATTACTCTCAAAGAAAGCAAATGCGATTGAATATGCTTTGGGGTGTGAAGCATCACTTCCCATGTTACAGTACAGTGTAATGCTTCAAGTTAATTTACTCCATCCTGTTCTAATGTCTTTATACTGCTTCTAGCAGGAAAATAATTTAATAAAATAAAAAATTTTAAGCTTAATCAGGAAATCGAATATCGTAATATAAGTAAGTCAAGTTGTATACCAACCAAAATATCTATTTATTTTACTGCTTATAAGGAACGATTATAAAACGCTTCAAACCTGCATGATATCAGTGTTTGTGGTTATCGAGGAAATTAGAGGTGTAATATATACTTTGTTTCGAATGGTTTATATTTCCTTCTTATTAAATGTTACTTAAAATGTATTAAATACGTAATCGATAACGTCTATAAGAGATTTAACAAATCAACTTAAGACATCATCGTTCAATCAACTGCTTATTTAACAAATAACCACTTAAAATTGTACTAACTAGAGGTATCAATGCATTCTAAAAGGTGTGTTTATTCTTTAGTTTTACCTCAAAAATATTTTTATTTTTATTTATGAAATAACGTGATAAGAAAGGAAATGTATGTGGACACTAAGAAGAGCAACAAGATTATTTGCCACAAACCAATGTAAACGTTTGTAAAAGCTTATAGAACTACCACTGGAATATGCGTGCGGCATATTGATCGTCTACTGTATTTTTCTACCTGTTTCGTTGGGGGATTTTTAAACGTAAAATAAATTTTTAGAAAAAATTAATTAAAATGTAAAGCTAATAAAATCTATTAGATACTTTCAAAATAATTGTGCCTAGTATCTTTATGTATTGTCTTTTATGTCGTGCAGTTGAATTAATAAAATATAAAAAATAATGAAATTAATAATTATCTCTCAGTTTTGTTCCAACTTAACATTGCAATATTATACTCAGAGGGGAAAGAAAATATTTCTTTTACCAGAGTTTTTGTTACTATCTGTTGTTAAATTCAGTTAACATATATAATGGTATGAAAAAATACTATGAAAATTATACTCTTTTTATTCGTTCGTTTATTTTCGTTATTCTGTTGCATGTTTTTCAGTAGCAGTAGGAAAATCAAAGGTTTTTATTTTTTTTTTTTGAAAATAACAGAAAAAATAATAATTATTACAATATTATTGTAATTAATACAGTTTTTTAAGTAAAATATTTATATAGTTTCAATAAATATTAATTATTAGCAATATTAATTGTTGTTGCAGGAAGCGTATTTTGCCACAAAAACCAGTATTCGAAATATTTCGATTAGTGTCCAAAAACTGAAATTTAAGTCTTAAATTACTAAAAAATTTAA
>JAAAKQ030494855.1:0-11043 GCA_010016005.3 Zanna intricata
ACATCATCCTCATTCATCCTCTGAAGTAATACCTTACGGTAGTTCCGGAGGCTAAACAGATAAAAAGAGTATACAGATGTATCCTCAGCTCTAAAGCCAGTACTACACGGAGAGGAGTTACCTGTACTGCCATCTAATCCAAAATTGCTAGAAGAACTATCTGAAAATGAAACAGATGATGTAGAGAATGTTGAAGAATTTCGTACTGTGTCTGAGCAGAAATCTCATTTAATTCAACATGAACTTGGTAATGATTTAGTTTATGATTTAAAGTTACCAAAGCAGCAAGCTAAACTTCTGAGGTCTAAACTGCAACATTGGATTCTTTAAGCAGAAAAAAACAAAAGTTACCATATTTAGAACATGAAATAAAACTCTTTCAGCTTATTTTACTACGAAAGATTCATTGTGCATTTGTACTGATGTCGATGGCCTGATGAAAGAGCTTGAAATTCAGTATATTCCTGAAGAACGCTGTCTTTTTAGTGGGTCTTCCAAACTTAACATGAAAATAGTCTTATTGCATAATCGTAACAAACAGCCATCCATTCCATTTGCACATGCAGTTGACATGAAAAAAATGTATGCAACTATGGCATCAATATTACATGTAATAAAATATGCATGTGTGGCAAGTTTGCAGTGAGATATAAAGGTGGAAACTACATTAAAATTAATTATAACCATTTCAAATTATAATGAAATATTTTGTAACCTTTAGACTAAAATCATTTGAAAAATTTCTAAATGACTAAAAATTACTTAGAGACAATTTTGAATAACTTCAAAATCACTTCAAAATCCAATCGATAAAATCCAATTGTTTCAAAATGATTAATTTTGATCAAATGATCAATTGTTTCAATTGATTCAAAATCCAATTGATATTTAAAAATTCTAAACAAAAAAATTATTTTGGAATGACTTCATCGCATGTCAGTTCTCCTCATATTGAAATAATTAACATTTGATTATTATATGGCTTTAAAAGATTTAATCTATTAAATTTTTAAAATTCATGTTTTTAGTACCTCAAAATATTTTTAATATAATTTAAAAAAATTGTTTTACTGTTCAGAATGAGTAAACTGGTACGTGAAAATAAATATATAAAACGTGGATTTATAGTAGTCCCATTTTGTCTGCTGGGACATTTGAGATTCCCATAAGGACATAACTCTCCTAACAGAACATGCCTCAGTAGATTAGGGTACATATATCAACCCTGTCAAAAAAAAAAAACCACAAATTCACTAACAAAAACAGCTTTTAATTTTGTAGACGTACATGCAAAAGGACCACTTCTTAACACACTTTAATATTGTGAAACTACAAAATATGCAACAATGATACAGTCTCTCAAGACTGAAAGAATATAATTTAAGTTTAGAACACAGTTTGGAGGCACATCAGAAATGCACAAGTTAGTAAGCAACTAACAATAACTTAAAATGCTGCCAAAGTAGAAAACAACACCTCATTTCCAGTCACAGAAAATAACTACCCATACTACTGAAAACATTTACAATAAATAGATAAATAACAAAAAGCATTTATAGCAATAAATGTATAATAAATTTTTTTTATCAACTACAGTATGCTTTATTTTAACATAAAAAGTTATAGTGGGTTTAATTAAGCTTTCACTCAATTAATAAGTTAAAACACAATAAGAAAAAAAATAACATCAATAAATGTTCTTAGAAACAAAATGTTACCTCTCCCAGGGTAAAAACTTGTAAACCTTTCAATGACATTAAATGAAAAAGATTATTCCTTAATAAATGTCAGAAATAGTATTTACATTGAAAATATAACAACAAAATACTTATCAGAATATTAGTCAAGATTGAATCTAATGTATAAAAAGCAGCATTAAAAAAAATTACGGTATCCCTCACTAAATTAATATTATCTATTTTTAATTTGGAAAGTTTGACGTTAGGTTTGGCATTTTTCAAACAATAAAAAATTCATCTATCATTAAGAAATTGATGAGCTTATCCCTGTTGCTGCTTAAAGAATGGATAGATAACTAAATAAATAAATTCATTATTCTAAAAGCACAAACATTACTTTTGTAAAAGCAGACAAAAGAAAATACAATTAATCAAACAGTTATAGAAGAACCCCTACTACAAAGTATATGATTCATGAGCAAGATCAACACTGAATAATTAAAACAAGTTCTTACTGACAAATAACTCTACAACAAATTCAAAAAACTCCCCAAAATCCATAAAATGTATATATAACCATTTTCCTTGAAATAAATCACATATATGTAATAAATTACAGTGCATGACAGCTAGATTAAATCATTTAAAAATATAAGCACTTAGTGACAACACTATAATAAAAATATCTCAAACCTAGTATGAAAATAGTTAAAAATGTTACTTTTTCTTCAATATACGGAAAGTAAGGTCACAATAAATATTAAAAATCGAAAAAAAGTGAATTTATTTACGAAACTTACATGGAATGTTATGTAGGTATATAACTATTTTTCAACGTAGTCAGCATTCAGTTCTTTACATTTAGTGAGCCGTGGAAACAATTTTTGTATACCCTTGTTGAAGTCGTCTGCCGCCAACTCCCTCGACCATTCGTAGACCGCGTCTTTAACCTCCAAAAACGATGAAAATCGTTTACCACTGAGATGCTCCTTTAGATGAGTGAAAAGGGAAAAATTATAGGGTGCAAGATCAGGATTATGGGATGGACGGTTTAAAACATCCCAACCAAAAGGTCGACTGTTTTTCTCGCTGTGTGAGATCGAGCATTACCGTGGAAAAGACAAACACGTTTTGTTAGCCGCCCCCTCCTTTTGTTTTGAATGGCTCGACGAAGTCTCTGAAGTGTCTCAGTATCGATCGGCATTAATTGATTCTCCTCTTGGCAAAAACTCGATAATCAATATTCCTTTGCGGTCCCAAAACAACGTTGCCATGACTTTTTTTTCACTTTGCTGCGTTTTTAATTTTTTTGCAGCAGGGGAACCAGTATGCCGCCACTGCATTGATTGTCTTTTGCTCTCAGGTCTGTAGTGAGCAACCCATGTTTCATCCCCTGTCATAATAGCGTCAATAAAACTTTCTCCTTCTTCTTCATAACGGTTGAGGAACTCACTTGCTGAACGAGCTCGGTTTGCTTTGTATTCGTCGGTTAGCATTTTCAGTATCCAACGGGCGCACAGATTCCGAAATTTTAAACGATCTGTGATTGTTTCATATAGCACAGTACGGCTGATTTCCGGATACATTTCACGGAGTTCATCCACTGTCAAACAGCGGTCATTCCGAATCAACTTTTTGAACAAACTCATCCGTCACTATTGAAGGTCTCCGGCTCTGCTTTTCGTTTTGAACGTTTATTCGGCTATCTTTAAAACTTCTACACCACTTTGCCACTTTTTCACGCGACATTACGCTACCGTAAGCAGCAACAACTTCACGATGAACATCCGCGGGTTTCTGTTTTTAACAATAAAAAGATAGCAGATGAGGCCTCTCATTTCGCACTTGGTGGGATTAGGAATGATAGCGTCCATTTAGAAACGTGACTGAGACGATGTCGATCAAGCTACTGACCTATTTTACTACTCATTCTTTTTTTCGCTCGGGAACCCGCCTACAGTGCAGGAGTTAAAACTTTGTAAAAACTAATTTCCCTAGCGCTCTAAGCATCTTGTGACCTTACTTTCCGAATATACTTCGTACATATATATACAAGCATTCCCATTCTGGTAACAATCATAATCTTACATAACCAATTCAAACAAAATAAGTTATCTGATGAACTATTGTAATAACAAGCACCCTTAACATAATCAAAAAATCAAAATTATTTCATTTTCAACAATAAACTCTTCATAATCAATAATGGATTACTTTGGTCTAACTTATCTCAGGAATGCTCGGTGAATTATTTTTACAACATATTGAAGAAATATAACTCCTCATAATAACAGAATCTCACACAAAATAATCCAGATAATTTGATTTTCAAATACAGTGGGAATTGCCAATAGTGAGAGGGCTTGTGTGCTCACTGACAGGTGAACCGAAGATACAACCATACAAGAGGTAGGTGGTCCGAAGGTACAACCATATCGGAGAGGTATCTGTTGAGAGTCAGATTAGAAATGATTCCTGAAAGAGGGCAGCAGCTCTTTCAGTAGTTGTTAAGGGCGTAAGTCAGGAGGACTTAAACAACCATAGCAACATCACTCAATCTTTTGAATTCTGTATAGCTGAAAGCAATGGAAAACTGCAGCTGTTTATTTTTCCGAGAAAATGTTGCTCCTGCATTTTCATAAAAAAAAGATGGAGGCAGCTTCCTTGGTAAAAAATTATGGAGGAAAACTAGTCCCCCATTCGGATCTCCAGGTGAGGACTACTAAGGAAGGGGTCACCAGAAAATTAAAAAATAATATCCTACAAGTTGGAACATGGATTGTTAGAAGTCTAAAAAAGGTTGGTCGGTTAGAAAATTGAAAGAGGGAAATGGATGTAGATGTAATAGTAATCAGTGAGATTCAGTGGGAAGAGAAAAATTACTTTTGGTCAGGTGATTTTAGAATAATTAACTCAGCAGAAAATAAATGGCAGGCAGCAGCAGGTTTCATAATGAACAAAAAGATAGGGAAGAGAGTGGAGTATTTTAAAGAGCTTAGCAATAGAATCATTGTAATGAGGATAAACTCAGAACCTAAGTTGACAAGATTGTTTATGTATATATGCCTACAAGTGCCCATGATGATGATAAAGTGGAGTGTGTATATGAAGAAATTGACAAAGCAATTAAATACATAAATGGGGATGAAAATTTAATAGTTGTGGAAGATTGGAATGCAAGCATCGGAAAAGGCAAGGAAAGAAATATTGTGGGGGAATATGTGCTGGGCAAAAGGAATGAAAGAGGGGACAGACTTATTGGGTTTTAGCAAGTATAATTTAGTAATTGCCAACACACAGTTTAAAAATCACAATAGAAGAGTATACATGTGCTAAAATCCTGGGATACTGCAAAGTATCAGATAGATTACATCATGGTTAAACAAAGATTTAGAAATCAACTCCTCGATTGCAAACCATATCCTGAAGCAGACATTGATAGCGACCATAATCTAATGGTAATAAAAAACAGATTGGGGTTTAAAAATCTAAAGAAAAGGCATCAGATGTATTGTTGGAATTTGGAGAAGCTTGAGAAAGAGGAAGTAAAAAACAATTTTGAGGAGGACATTGCAAGAGGTCTGAGTAAATACAATAAGGTAGATTATATAGAAGAAGAATGGTTTCATCTTCTTTTAGCTATATTTTTTCAAATACTTCTTTCTTCATCAATTTGCACAATTTCTCCATTTGTCACTTTATACACCCATTTGATTTTTAACATACTTCTACAGCACCACATTTTAAAAGCTTCTAAAGTTTTCTTCTCAGGCACTCTAATCATCCAAGTTTCATTTCCATATAAAGCTACACTCCAAATAATGTACTGAAAAATGTATCTCCTTATAAATGTACTGGTAAAAATGGGCCCAAGATACAAAAAAACCAGGCTCATTTTAGTCATCTACTTTATTTTGGAAGTTATCACGTCAGTCCAGATTCTCAATATAGCCAGTATGTCTGACAGAGTACAAAGATTTTAATAAACATTTTCTGGTAAAAAACACATTCTTTTCTTTGTACTGCAGTAGCTGGTGTCATTTAATACAAATTCTCTTTACATATTTTATAATAAATTAATCTGTTTTGGGTGAATTACCTGCAATGAATTCAGCAAACATTAAACTGTTTAAAGTAACTACTTTCATAAGTAGGCTATCCTTAAATTGTGTATGTGTCTTACATTGACAATTTTTAATTAAAGGACCACTTGCTTTTAAAACAGGTAAATTATATTTGTTACAAATTATATTCTTGACAATAAATTGTTAAAAATTAATCAAAATGTTAGAACAGTAAGTCTTTAAAATTTTTTTTTGTAATTATTATAATAATGTATTCTGCAGTATTTTCAAAAATTACAAGCAAGAGCTCTTGGATAATTATGCTGAATGTAATATACATTTTTACATCTTAAGCTATAAATATAATAGTTACTGTAATTTATGGAATCTGAATATTTCATTTTTATTTCCTTATAATTATAAAATAGAAACTTTTTTTAATTTTTTTAGTGATTATTTTTTCAGGAATTTTTTAGATTAACTAGCCATGGATCTAGGCCTCCATGACCATGTTAATTACACAATTTATTTGGAGAAAAATCAATAACTAGTAACACCACTGTAAAAAAGAAAAAAAGAGGTTAGAGAATATGAAGAAAAGACAAAAATAAACTTCTAAAATTTTACTTTATTTTTTTTTTAAAGAAATTAACTGATAGAGTAACAAAGCAGAAATGAAAAATTAATATACTAAAATGATAGTCATATAAAAATGTGGTTTTAGATATAATACATATTTGTAGAAAAATTACGCTTACTTATTCAGATAATTAGGTGTATTAGATTCTTAAAATCAACAGGATTTCAGATAAGCTTGTATTATTACATATCTTAATATTTTTGGTATAGATACTGTTCTTTATGGTTGTTGATTAAAGGTAAATTTTATACAGCCCCTCTGTAATAGGCATCCCGTGTTAGATCTCTTGGAAAAGTTCCACTCTCAATTTGTTCACCCCATTTCTCTACCCATTCATTTGGGCAAAGCGATTGAAAACAGCGTTCAAAATAGGAACAATCTGGTTTGTTACCAAGAAGAAATTTACAACGATGATAGTCCAAGAACATTTGATAGCACCATTTAGTGATATTTTGTTGCTGAAATCGAGGATCTTTAGGACATGTATACATTTTTTCATCAGGTTCTTGAGCTGGCTTTTCCTCTGGTACCTCTGATTTTGGTATGCATATCATACCATCGATTTCTACTGCTTCATCTGAGTTATAATCTGCCATTTTATCTGCTAAATTTTACTCTTTACAGGAAATTTTTCTCTTGAATTATGAAATTAATTGTAGAATTTTTGAATGAAAAATGTCATCTATCAAATAAATTACTGTCACTATGGAAAATGATTACAATTAAAAAAGAAATAATTTTATACATTGTTGCCCAATAAATAAATAAATATATATATATATATATATAAATTACAAATTGTAGTAAAAATGTATATTATACTGACACATTTGAATTTACTACAGTCAATAATTGAGGTCAATACAACACTTATGATCATGGATACCGGTGTTCTTTGGTGGTTGGGTTTCAATTAACCACGCTTCTCAGGAGTCTGAGATTGTACAAGATTACACTTCATTGACATTCATACATATCATCCTCATTCAACCTCTGAAGTAATACCTTACGGCAGTTCCGGAGGCTAAACAAATAATGTGAAGTTAAATCAGGAGAACTTGAAACCTAACTATAACTAGAAGCTTAATTTTTTTTTTTTTTGTAGTTGGAGGTAAAAGCTCTACCAGCTAATATCTGCCGCACAGATGGTAGTGACGTGCTTTCACCGACTAAAACACCTCCCCCGTTCTTTCTCAGGGGCGGCTGGAATCGCCTCTTGGCATAAGATCGGCCACCCTTGGAAGTCGTGGCTGCAGATTAAACCTTTTATTTGCCCTTCCTGCTTGGGCTCCTGCAGTGGAGCCCCTCTTCGGGGTCTAGGAATCGTACAGCGTGACGACTTCCCGCTTGTGAGAGTCAACACGTTCGTCCTCCAAGAGGCAACCCGTCTCGCCCTACTAGCCTGACCGAAAGGGGGGGGCATGCGCATTTAAAAATGCACGAGTGCCCCTCCCCCACCTGCTCGCGACCTCTCAAACCTAAGAGGTCGCGTATGCTTCATCGGAAGTACCCCGATCCAGTACACTCTTGCGTGTGCCGTGGACCAAAGGCATCCTCTGCAGACAGACTGCCTCCCATAACCTACTCGTCGCCATCTTTCGTCATGTTCTTCCCATTTTTTTTTTTTTTTAAATTATTACCAAACCGCCATTACACCTTCTACCTTAACCTATCTTCCGTCCAGAACCCTCGAAATTAAAACTAAAAACTAAACTTAACCTAACCTACGTTTCGTCAAGATTGGCAATAGCCTCTTTGCGATCCGTCGCCAGGACGTGTTGCATGGTGTACCTGAATGTCCAAAGTGTGGCACCAGGTATAGAGTTAAACTTCGACATAGAGTGCACGCCTGCTTCGGAATACAGGTGTAAGATATAGATACAAATGGAAAGGAAATATAAGTACATAATATAGCTACAATACGCCATTGCCTAAACAGAAATGAAAATCAAAACAGAATAAAACACCCAGCTGGCATGACGCCGTGTGAAGGTGATGTATAGCTCATTTTCGAGATCACCACCAGGTTATTAAATACAACAAATTACCTAATACATGTAAACACTACCCGATTAACATTACAAAGATCAAACATTCAGTAAAATACAAAGAAAAATTGTAAATAAACACTCACGAAATAGGAATACAAACGCAAATTCAAAATTCAAAACACAAATACAATAATCAAAATATACAAAGTACACATCCAGTTCTCGCTACACGACAAATACTCAGATGTTATAGTACCAGCAACGATACTATTACAAGATATGATACGTTTAAAGTATAGATACAGATGCAAATAATATGGATTACAAATAAATTACAAGTCACAAAATATTTTACAGGATTCAATACACAATAAAAAGATTACATGTTTGTAAAGTTCAAAAGAAATGAATTCAGTTCTGACTGTCCCTATCCTGCAAGGCGGAAAGGAGTCCCAATGTTCATTTGGCTCAGTCCTCACCCACGCCGCCGCCTCTCTTTCCTTGATCCCTAGAAGGGTGGAGGCCAGCGTGGCTACCTCTTCCCACTGGGTCCTGTCCCGGAGCATGTGCCCCACCAGGTTGTCCGGCGAGATCCATTGCAGCCTTTTAAGCCTTTGAGCCTTTTAAGACCCTCCCACCGGCGGCACTCGAAGAACGTGTGCTCCGGGGTGTCTTCCTCCTGGTAATACATGCATCGCGGCGTGGTTCGTATACCGAAACGGAATAGATAGGCACCGAATTTACTGTATCCCGAAAGTAGCTGGACGAGGAAATAATCAACTTCCCCGAAGCCCCTCCGGAGCCATGGCTCGAGCCACGGGATCAGCCTCCTGGTCCACGCGCCCGTGCTCGATGCCTCCCATTCCTCCTGCCATTTCTCCAGTCGTTGTCTCCTGGCTTCTTCTTTTGTAGATCCTTGGTACACCCTCGCCAACTCTCGTGCCTGAAAATGTATTAGTGGCATTCCGGCGATCACCGCTGCAGCCGCACCCGATACCGTACGGTATGCAGACGTGATGCGGAGGTACGCCCTCTACTGTAGTGCTAGCATTCTGTTTCTGTTATTTTAGCAGTCCAGGGCCTCTGCCACGCTGGGACTGCATATAAAAGAATCGAGGTCACCATGGACAGTAGCACTCTTCTTTTGCTTGCCCGTGGCCCTCCTTGAGACGCCAGGATCCCGGTTAGACTCGTCAGAATCATTTCCGCCTTGAGAAGCTTAATGTTGGTTAAATCTACCATGAATTAATAATTTAAGAAACATTAATTTCAGTATATGTGGCATATCCAGTCATTTTTATTATATATCATACAATTTAATTCTTTTAAACAAATGAAAGTTCTGCAATGTAGATTTAACATAAAAATGTGGGTATGTGGGAGTTACAAATTAAGTATGTATGTATGTCACAATTATACTTAATTTCATTTAAGTTAACATACTCGCTCAGTGTAAATTAAAAATGTAAATTAAGAATGTGTTGCCTTAAAATAAGAATGTTACCAATTTTAGCCTGTTTGCAGCGGTGTAAGCCACTCTCGCAGTGGCGTTTCTGAAGTTGGGGATCACGAAATTAGTCTACAGCTTTACACGTAAACAACAATAATGAAATAATTTTATGAAACAAAATCATTTAATATAAACATATGTATTTTTTTTTTAACCTCTGGGACCACCATTAGGTATTACATCAGAGGATGAGATGAATGATTTGTAGCGTATGTGAAAAATGCCATGCCTGACCGGGATTCGTATCCGGGCCCTCCGGATGAAAGGCCGAGATCATTCGTGCCACGGATACGTTTATAAACAAATGTACTTTTTTTTTTAACCTCTGGGACCACCATTAGGTATTACATCAGAGGATGAGATGAATGATTTGTAGCGTATGTGAAAAATGCCATGCCTGACCGGGATTCGTATCCGGGCCCTCCGGATGAAAGGCCGAGACGCTACCACTCGGCCACGGAGGCCGGCTTATAAACATATGTAAGAAAATAAATTTAGTCGATTGCGTTTATTCATTTAAAAATTTCTTCTTACGTGGATCTACGTTAGAAACGTTGGAAGTAAAATATTTTTAAGTGATAAAAAATGACTACTATATTTAGGTTTTAACGAAATCATAGACGAAACACTCTTTTCACGGAGGTAAGATTTGGGGAAAGGGATTAATATTTTTATTGCTTCTGTGACTACATTTCCATATTCACTTCGACTAGCAAGCCAAAACGTATATAAATATTCAGATGTGAATTGCAATTGTAATGTTTTATCGGCAGGTATTTGATGAGCTGGTCATAAATGTCAACTGGTAACTTAGCAGCTGTAATCAATGTTTTTACTACATGGATCCAGAACCCTTCTCTTCAAAAGTTGGAGAGTGAATTTCTTCGTGTGAGCACCATATCTTAACGAGCTCGTGTTTACACTCAGTTTTAGGTAGGTTTTTTGGTTTATTTAGTGATTATGACAATTGGATTCTGACGGTAGATAACGGACTGATGTGTTTGTGAAGTTTAATGTTGTTTGTCAGATTAAAAAGTTATTCGATTTTTTTCAGTTATACGGTTTTTTCCCCATAGGAAACAATGTGTTTCTGTCTGGATTAAATTTCTGATTTATTTTTTGTCTTTTTGGGAATTGGACGATTAGATATTGATAGAGG
>JAAAKQ030494866.1:2938-21002 GCA_010016005.3 Zanna intricata
TGAACAACTGCATTCAGTTCACTGATTGGAATAGAAAAGTATTTTCTACCCTTATCTTAATCTTAAAACATCAAGAAATTATTTATTTAATAAAAATACATAAATATAAATAACAATTTAAAATTGTTTAAAACTTGCATTTCAATTTTTTAAAATATTTTTAAAGTTATACATCACCTTACAAAATTTTTTGTCATTACTTTTATTCAAAACTGATACAAAATATGATATTAAATACATTCCAATACACAAGTGTATAACCTATATTAAAAAAAAAAAAAAAAAAATTGAATTGCCAAGAAATAATACACATAATTTTCTTTTCTTTAACTTCAATTTATGAAACAGTTGTCATCATTTAATATCTGATTTTTATCATAATTTATGTATCATGAATAATCAGATTAATAAACAAAATGATTCATTTTTATTTATCATGAGTATCTAAATTATTTTTAGAATTTTATCGAACATAAATGTAATAAATTCAATGAAATTCCACTGAAGGAACTCTATAGTTTATTTCAAACAGTTCTGAAAAAAACATTATTTCCATTTAATTTTAAAGTTGATCTTTTAGAATTTTTAATAATTTTATTTCGAAAATGGATTATAAATGTTTTATTACTTTAACCAACAAAATAAAAAAAGAGGATGACATCAGTTAGATCCATAAGTATTTTATTTATGTATAGGCTCAAGTCATTAATTGTTTTATTATGCAATTATCGTTATTTTTGTGGACAACTATTTAGTAGTAAATCATGCTTACACATCCATACATATAAATTAATATTTCATATTAGCTATTAGTATATAAACTATGATATTTTAAGACAGACTATTATTCACCATCATGTTTTTACGTTTTACAGTTTTTCTAATCTTATTTATTTCAATAATATTATTAATCGACTATTCTTTAGCACAAATGGAGATTTATTGTATTCCATTAGGATTTAATGTAAGTAATAATGACTAAATTTAAATATATTTGTACAGAATTTTGTAATATTTGTGAAAATCATAAAAGATCAATATTCTAATCTATTTTGTTATTTCTAATTTAATTATCAAATTAAATTAACTCCATTTATCTTTGTTTATTTGTTAGATTAGTATAACATATAATAAATAAATATATAAATAGTTTAGTCTGTTTTGAATATAATTATAAATTACAAAAATTGTGTATGGGAATGGTTAGGTATTTGAAACTGTAAATAAAAGAGAGGAATTGTCATAATATTTGTCCAGATGGGTGAGGGAAAACTACAGTAAATTTTGAACAGCGCAGCGGCATAAAAAAATTATATATTAAGGTCCCTATTAAACAAAAATAAAAAAAGCCTGGAAAGAGTTAAATATTAAATAATCTTCCTAGCCTCTCCAGAAATTTACAAAAAATTTACCAGTATTAATAGGCCCCTTGCTTTATTAACATCACCGATTTGCTTTGGCTAATTTTAATTAATTTTTTTTTATCTATAGTTTACATAATAAAATCTTTTTCAATAATACATAATAGCTCTTTGACTATCCCAGATATTGGTTAGTTAATGTTGAAAAGATATTCATCCAAAAAAGGAGATTGGATGAAAAATGTTTCAAAATTTCTTATCAAATGGAATAAATACAATCTTTAAATTAAGAACATTTGAAAGTTTTCCTTAGATTCATGATGCCACGATTTGCCAATCACCTCATAGATACAAATCTCAAATCTAATAAACTAACAACAATCTTTTACAGAAAAGATAAAACAATCAGGATTCTATGAAAAGTCATACATTCAACTTGTGATGATTCAAATTATCTAATAAAAAAATAAAGAAAATATGTAATTATTCAATCTCTGTGGTGGAGATTATTTAGCTGATCTCCATGTTGGAGTGATAGCATCTCGGCCTTTCATCTGGTGGTTCCAGGTAAGTAAGTCTCTATCAGACTTACATCTGGGGTAAATCTCTATCAAAAATCAGGATGAACTTGAAGAAGCACCTCTTCTTTTCCTCCTACATCTGACTAGGTCTCTTGTGTATAATCAGTAATCATGCTCTAGTTATGTTTCATAAAACCATAATTTGAAAGGAATGCTATTAATAAAGATATTTATCAGAAACACAGTCATAGAAATTGTTTGTGAAACATATTAATAATATAAAAGTAGTAATTAAAAAATCAAGTC
The DNA here is from genome assembly GCA_010016005.3 of Zanna intricata. NCBI lineage: Eukaryota > Metazoa > Arthropoda > Insecta > Hemiptera > Fulgoridae > Zanna > Zanna intricata. Next base: position 5,127 of record JAAAKQ030494866.1, read on the forward strand.
TTTCTGAATTTCTGAACAAAATGAAATACTCCTTAGAAATGAAATAACTCCTTATGGAAGAAATAACTTTTGTAAATACTAAAACAAAAAACAGTTAAAAATTAGTTATAAATAAAATAAAATTTTATCAATTTTGCAGTATTGGTTCTGTATGAGCATTTAGATACAATGAAGCATCCTATTCTCCTCTCGATTTCCTTTCTGTGTGTTTCAGTTTCTAGTTAGTTAATAAAAAAAGTAAAATTTTCTTTCACTTCAGTGAAAGAAAATTTTCTCAGAAAATTACTCATTGGTAGAGTTGAATTCTAAACAAGATAGACTTTTGTATAGCTTATTATATTGATAAGTAACAAGTAGTTCTATCAATGAGCAACAGAAAACATTAGAAGAGGTAAAAGCTTACAAAACATGAGAGTCCTGTAATGCACTGGTGGAAATGTGAATACCAGACAATGGGACTTATAATGCATGAAAAACCTACTGCAGCCAACATGTTATGAGGAATATAACAGTAGAATCTAAGTTATAGTATTGAGCAAATGAGTATGTTACCATTTTGGAAATGATTCAAAGTAAATAACCAACTGATGTTTCTGTTTTATCTGTATTCTTTTATATAATGTAAATAAATTTAATAAATATTAAATCATGTAAATTAGTTTTTTTGTCAAATCCCTACCTTAACTATTTGCAGCTATAAAGAAAATAATATTAATTTCAATTAATTTTTAGAAAGAAACACTAAAAGGAGTGATATGGATTTTATAGTATACATCTGGTAGAATTTTCAAGAAATTTATTTCTTCAGTTTAAGGACATAATTAAGATTATATACTAGATGTTATAAAAGTATTCTCACAAAAAATGATTTTCAGTAAACTTTATACATATTTATATGGCTATAATGACTACTTTTCTGAAAATGGGAACTAACCTTCTCTAATATTCTCTTTATGTATAGATATTTCATCAAGTCTCGTCAAAGAGAAGATTAAGATTTTTCAAAACTATTACTATTAAATAACTTCCTCTTTAGGAGATTATTTTTTTTTAAATTAGTAGCTACTGTCTTAGTAAATCATTATTACTTTAGTTTGCTTGTGAATAAAACAGAAAGAAGACTATTGAACTGTATTTTACATTTCCCTCTATTTCCAAAATAACTAAACCTTAACACAGAAAACTAACTAATTCTTAATACAGGCCCACCAATCTAGTTTGCATCTTTATATGATTCTGTTAAAACTTCTTCATTCTTTCACTCTGCTGTTTCTTTCTTTCTTCTGACCACTTTAAGTTAGTGCATTCTTTTTTCTACTTCTGCATCCCTTTGAATTCTAAAATTTTTTCCTAATCAACCTTGTCTTTGTCTGGCCAATCTTTGTCTAACTTTGTTGGTTTCTAACCAACATTTGTCTTCTGAGTCTGTCACATTTACGTTTGCTATCCTTAAGTATCAAACTCTTTAACTTGTTTCTGCCATTTAACGTTCAAATTGTCACCATAACACTTATCAAAAATTCTCTTTGTAAGCCTGTTTGAATCCATTCTTATCAGATGTCCCTAGAAAGCCAGTTGTAACTTACTGTATTGCTTCCGTGATTTTATCTAATTCCCTGTAAAGTACTTCACTGATCTACAAGAACCAGTTAATTAAAACTATCTTTAATTTTCATTATTTTATCCTTATATTTAGTATTTGTATTTTAGAAGGAATTAAGCCCTTATTTTCCTATTTGATAAATATTTATCTTACTATGCAAACAACAGATTTCTCTGATTAGTCCATAGGCAGCCCTCCTGACCAGAGCATACCTGCCTACAATCCCTCAGGAGATTATGGCATTTTTATTCATAAGGGAAAAAGCACTATATCAACAATGTGACCTAATTGTTTAAATATTTATTGCAAAAATACTCATTTTATTTTCTTAAAGTTTTTTCTCAGGTAAAATCTTCCAAAGTAGAATATTCCTAAAGGAACTATCTTGCCCATTCTTTTAATTTTGATGCATTTACTAAAATATTTCTACTTGGCTGACCGAATGGTTGAAATATCAAAGGAGGTCTGAATCTCCTTTGATATTTATATTTTGAAAATGCTACTCTTTGAGACATTTCAGGTAATGCAGAAAAATTAGGATTTAAGGATGCAATTTATGACTTATATAAGAATAAATTATATACTTTATTAATTATTATGCTTAAAATTGATTTTCCCTTTTTAAGAAGTTTTCAGTTTTTCAAAAATTAATGACATAGCTACAGTGCTTCACTTAGGTAGTTCACAATTTTAGGTAACTCACCCTTTGTAGAGTAGGCCATTTGAATTATTTTACAATTTTCATAATCCCATTAAATAAACCATCAGAAATCAATATATTACACCTTAACATAACAACTGATCCCTCTGTCAATTGTACATTATGCCAGCATTTCTCATCCTTTCAATATTTGCGACCCAATTTTCAATCACAATTTTCATTGCGCCTCCTCTCATACAATAACATTGTATACAATAATAATATATTTTGATGCTAAAGCTACAATATGATCTTAACTGCAAACTAAAAATTATCAAGAATGGGTAAATTTATTCATATTTGGCAACACTGAACCGCTGCACTGAAAAACCTGAATCGATGTCTCTCTATTATTAGATAGCCTCTCTGTCTTATGTCTACCATATTGGACATTCTTGTGGCTTCATAAGAAGTTCTGATTTGTCTCCAACATTCTGGAACATCTGTGCGATCATCTGCACAAACATATAAATTCTGCATTTCGTTCAATTCCAGCCAATCTCAGTCAAGACGATCCTCCTATCATTATTGAATTTATAATAAATGGGTATGTTGCAATTTGCATGTTAATTGCACTTCACAGTAGTAAATTTATATTTTATCAAGGATAAGTTTTTAAGGATAAAGTGGGCGTAAGAGAGCGTTAGACAACAGTGAAGAGTCAAGCGCATAAACAAATGTGGTTCCAAAAATAAAATCAAGAAATTAATCTCAAGAATACTTAAATTTTGGGTTTACCAGTACTGAAGTATATGAAGAAGAAAGCCCCCTGTGTGTCACTTGATCAAAAATTTTGGTAGTAGACAGCATGAAACCCAATAAACTTAGACGAAATTTGGAAACACTTCTTAGAGAGCATGTTAACAAACTCAGAAAATTCTTCAAATTAAAAAAAAATCATATGAAAAGCAAAATCATTTTTAAAAAAAACTTTGTCTGTGAATGAAAAAGCTTTATTTGCCTCTTACAAGTTTCATAAAATAGCCAGATGCCAAAAGCCTCATACCATTGGTGAAGAGCTTATTTTGGCAGCTGCAATTGAGATTTTGGAAAATATGTTTGGTGACAAAATATAGATCTCAGCTATTCAATCTCAAAATATAGATCTCAGCTTTCTAAATGTAGAAAATCAATTCACAGTGCATATCTAATATTAAACCTTCCTTCAAAAAACTTTTCCCTGCAAGACAGGTCCAAGGGAGTTACTAATAACTGTTAAATTTGCATTTAATTTAGTATTGATAAGTTAATTATTGAATAAATTGCACAGTACTGCTACAATTCTATTTATAAGTGTATTATATCAGTGTAAATGTGTATTTTATTATTTATTATGTCACATTGTATTTTGTATACCCGTGGGGTGCATCGAGCTTCTCTAATTTTATCTCTCCAATCTTCTGGTATTTCATAAGGAGTTTTTGTATTTATGGATGCTATATTATTGTCATATTCTAAGTACTTATGGCCTTGTATTGGGTATTATTGACACAGAATCTAATAAATTCAAATGGTGAACAACAATATATAGATTCTTTAAAACAAAATATTTTTTATTTTGGCCACTGCATGAATCACAGAAGATTTTTAAATGGTGAATGTGAGATCTGTTAAATGTATTACATAGTAATTAAGAATGGAAGTAAGTAACTTCATTTGGACCTTTCTTTTTTTACAGTTTCATCTGCCAGCTATTAAATTTTTATAAATAAAAATAATGTGTGAATTATTTCTTAAAATAGTGTGTAAATTATCCACACAATATTATATATATTTATTTATCTTAATGAGCAGTAAAGTTCAATTTCTGAGGAAAAAAAATTGACTGCCAAGGTGAAAATATTGTTAATATTGTAAATATTATTACATCCATCTTCTGTAATTATTGCATCAATCTTAACCACCATATTATAAGTGCATGAACACTTAATTGAGTTCAAAAATATCTATGGACCTATAAACATTTTATGACAAATTATAGTGCCCAGTTATGTTATATAAACTTATAATTATATATTACCTATATAGACTAATAGATATAATAGTATATCTCGTAGTATTAAATTTGATTGTTTTATCTAAAATTACACTTTTGAAATATTTTTCAGTGTGAAATAGATGATATTTGCTGTGAAGGAACATGTTATTCTGGGATATGCGATACACAAAACTATTTTGATTTGGATAAAGATATTTTTTGAAGAAAATATTATCTAAAATAATAAATATTATAAGTAATAAATAATAATGTTAAATTAAATTTTATTCATATAGTTTTATTTTGTCTTATTTTTTCAGAATAACAATCCATTAGAAAAAAAAGATAAATCATCATACATAGTTTTCATATCACAAATTAATTTGCGATGAACAAAATGGATAAAAAACTTATTTTATTAAAATATATGGGGAAATAGAAAAACTATTGATTTCAAAATTAACTTCTGAAGTTATTTTTGCATTTAATACTTAGCAATTTTCATAACATTTAATTGGAAGTAAAGCTTTTAATTAAAATCTCTTAATAGTTTATGCTTTCTTTATAATAACTGGACAAATATTACCAAATGCAAAAATTTTGGAACCTTTTATTTCAGTCCACAAGTTACTGTGGATTCATCTCTGGTCACTTGTAAATTTGTAAAGACGTAATAAAGTTTTTTAAATATGTTTTTCTTTTAGGGAATTCTTTCCAAATATATTTTCCTTCTTGATATCACTTTCTCTCTCTCTCTTTCTGGCTCATAACAGATTAAATTTCTAATAAATTATTACAAATTATTTCAATGCTGATTTTTAGTGATTTATTTTTTTTATCCCATCCATTACATGTAGATGTACTATCTGCTGTATTATTATACAGCCACTATATTTATAAGTTTCTAATTGATATCATCTAAGTTTTTACAATATCTTTGTGCTTTATGTTAACTGTACGTGTGTGTGCATAATCAATTTTTCATTAGTGTGAGTTTCTCTTAATTTAATCTGTCTGAGGATTCAAATGAGGCTGTTTTATTCTTAAAATTTTTGTAAGAAAAAAATACCACAAAAAAAATTATTGAAAATTTTGTTGTTACAGATAAATAAAAATTGTTATATTAAATTCTTCTTTTATAGATGTTAATTATTTGAATAATGTGGAAGAAGATTATTTCCTTAGTGAGTATTTAAATATAATCCGACTGAAAGGAGATTGATGGTTGAGTATACCAAGGAAAAAACAAGAAAATCATTCACATATCTTATTTCTTGATGACAGCAACAACCTTGAATCAAAATGTTTTCAGTAAAATGTTTCTAATTATTTTTTAATTGGAAATTAAGCTGCAACTACTATGTCTTAACTGATTTATTAACCTACATCATCAGCTCTCAAAATTACAACAGTGTTTCATGCCCTTCTACTCTAATGTTGTAATGTAAATTCACATCAGAAGGATCCCCTATTTTCTGAACATTATTGTACCTTTCTTTTTCAACCTGCCAGTTTTCTTTTTCTTTCTTACAGTTTCAGATTCTTTAGGACAGCTTCACTCATTTTTAACAAAAGTGCCATTAGATTGGTTTCTTATGTTAATACATGCAGATATTATCATTAAAGTTATTTTATAAAGTGTAAAAACACTTTTATTTTAAAGTAACAGATAATAATAATCTTTATAATGAATCAAACAATTAAATATGTTAAAAAAGTAAATGAATATATATAAAAAAAAGTATTGAACGTGTGAACTTATTCTCCTTTTGATTGTGATAATACGCATCAACAAAGTTCGACTGGAAATTGCACACAAATAACATCATTGTCAGCCTGATCTTGCATCTTCCATCTTATTTGTGCACTTAACTGTAAATAAAATAACTTTAAATGTAGAGATTTTGATAAGAATTTAACTGTATTCAACTAAATCTCCTAAATATATTGAGTCAAATAATAACTTTTTAAACTGCTAATTAACGCCGGAGCAAGTCATCTTTCGGTGTCAGAGATGGGAGGGGACCAGGAGACTCCTGGGCCTCCACTGGTTATTCCTGACACCGTCGTGGGATACATGCTCCAAGGTAACAGGCAGTGGAACGAAGTTTCCACCCTGGCAACCAGGATCCTAAGTATCAAGGAACGTGAGGCAGAGACATGGGCACCTGACTGACTGACGAGCAACAGTCCCCGATCTCTAGGAGAAGGATTTATTATTGTGTTGTCCGGTTACCTGGATTAGGATTAAGGATTGTATGTACTAGGATTAAGGATGTTATTATAAGTCTTGTCATTGAAGCATTCGAACCCCTCTTAGGTTTGAGAGGTCGCGAGCGGGTGGAGGAGGGGAACTCACACATTTCTAAATGCGCACACCGCCCCTTGAGGTTAGTAATAAGACAGGACGGGCAGCCTCTTCAGGAGGAACATGTCAACTTCTAACAAGCGGGGAGTCAACACACTCTAACGATCCCAAGAGGACCCCGAAGGGGGGCTCCGCTGCAGGAGTCCAAGCGGGAGGGGCAGTAGGTTGGGTAATCTGCTGCCACGACCCCCAGGGCTGGCTGATGTTATGCCGAGAGGCGATTCTGGCCGCCCCTGGGATGAAGGGGGAGGTATTTTAGTGGGTGAGAGCCGCACACTGTCACCTGTGCGGGCAGATGTCGGCTGGCAGAGCTTTTTCCTCCTCCTATGCAAAACAAAAAAAAGCTGCTAATTAAAAAGCTTCTTTTGAATTAATATTTGATGTTTTATCTTAATTACTTTTTATATCTTAATTTTACAGTATATTTGGTAGTGTATATTTTTTACAGTAATAAGAATTTGGGAAAATTCCACCCTGATGGAATTGGTGGTTCCATGATCATAGAATTTTGCAGGACAATATTTTATATCATTTTAAAAAATTAACCCTTAGTCTTTACTAAAGACACACCAAAACATGTAAATATATGTGCTGCAGTTGAAGATGAAGATAATACTTTATCCTTTACCATAGTTTTGTATAATACTGACATGGGTAATATCATTTCTGGTCATAAGATATGGATAGCATAAGGAGATCAGTTAATCAGTTATTGTGCAACTGTTTATCAGTAGAATGTAAGAATGATACAATATACAACATACATTGATACATGGAGCAATTATCAGTGTAACATTGATTAGTAGAAAGCTACTGTACTGCTATTGGTAAACATACTGAATGTTCAGTATTGTCATGGTCAGCATGCCCAAGCCATCTCTTTTTTAACTGCCTATTCAGTTCACGTGTGACATATAAGTGGAAATGGGATGGTACCATATCATACTGAAAGATTAAAGCTTAGATATTACTCCAGTTGTGGATTTTTGTGAACTTTGTATGAAACACTCTCTCCTAAATTCCACAGATGCATCACTTAGTGGTAGATGGCAGGTTGAGTTTCACTTACAGAGCATCCCCTTACTTTAAAGTCAGAATTCTACTTATGGACTGGGCCCACAGTCTGCACTTTCATCAAACTTTCTTCCAAAATTATATTACACAGTGATAGCAACCTGGTGATGTGAAAATCCAGCACAAAAAAGCCTTCCTATCTTCATTGGCAGGCATTTTCTCTCCTACCACTGTGACAAAAATTAATAACTACACAACAGCTGTACCAACTATTGAACATTTTTTACTTTTCCTTTTCATTGATGCTACTTTCATGTAACTGAGGGCTATTAAATGTGAGTTATTCAAATTTATAATCAGAGATATCATTTATAATAACTCTGTATGTTAAATGGGCAATAAAAAAAAGCAATCAAGGAAATAAATAGACATTATAGAAATTAAAAATTAAAATAACGATAGAATACTATTCTTTTACAGAGTCTATTAATTAAAGTAGATTTCAGAAAACTTAGATTCTAAGAAACCTATACGTACACATGTTATACTCGTACCAAAGAAAAAGTAGCAAGTAAATGCCAGAAATACTACACTATCATTTTAACACTTCACATACTGAAAATATTCATAAGGTTAATTTACTGCCGGCCTCCATGGCGGAGTGGTAGCGTCTCGGCATTTCATTGGGAGGTCCTGGGTTTGAATCCTGGTCAGGCATGGCATTTTTCACACACGCTATTATATATTATTATAAAAGTATATCGTAATATTTTTTTCTAAATCACACTTTGAATTCTTACATTAGAAGTAGACTTAAATTAGGAAAGTAGTGTAATAGATGGATTTAAAAACTACTATTAAATAAGTTTAAAAATACAAAATATTCAAAAATTGTTTACAAAATTTTTTTAAATGTAAAATTAAATAGTCATGTTGGTATATAACAAAAAACCATTACTTAAAAAAAAATTATGTAAGTGAAATTAGCAATAATAATAAACAATACTTGTGCAACATTACAACAACCATTAAACTTCCAGCTTGGATTGCCCATTATGATCTCATATTACTTGTACTAATCCTTCCTTCTACTGGAAAAAATAGACATTGCATTAAACATAGACCAATTAAATATTCTTTTACTTAAACAAAATTTGTTAATCTCTTAAAGAAATATCTCTTGAACTGGTTCAAGAGATATCTCTTATCAACATCTTTCTTAAGATAAATTTTTAACTTATCTGATGCAACTTTTATGAGGCTATATTGAGCAATCTGAATTGGTAGTTTTAGGGATTTAGACTATTAATTAATTTGATCTCAATTATTTAAACAATTACTTCATTTCTTTGATAACAATAGTTTATATTTTGTTAGCAAGGTTCAAAAATACACATTTTATATTTTTAAATAAGTTAATCAACATTTATTAATTATTATTCTTCACATAATTATCATTCAACATCAACCTTCTGTGGTGGAGTGATAGCATATCTGTCTTTCATCCAAAAGGTTCTGGGTCTGAACCCTGGTCAGGTTTGTCATTTTTTGAGAGCTATAAAATTTATCTTTTATAAGTAATTTTACTTGAGTAATTAGTCCGCTAAAATAAAATAAATATATTTAAAAAAATTTTTTTTGTTATATACAATATACCTGCTAATAATAACTGAATGATTATATTGACATGACACTTTAATTTTAGATTTTAAAGAATTTTTTGGATGAGTATTTTCTTTTTTCAAATTTACTATAATTAAAATTTCTTTCTTTTTTCAATGCAGAATAACATTAATAATTACTTACTTTTGGCAAAGATGATTTAATATGTAAGTCTGTAGAGTATGTTTGATTTGCATTTGCTGGTACAGGGCATGTTATTCCATTTTCTAAACAAGCATCTGGGTTATCTATATATAAAGGAAGTTCCATTCCACCCAGGATGCCAACTGCTTTTACCGTTAATGCATAAACCTGTTCAACTGAAAATTCAAAAATTCTTATCTGAATTAAATGTAAAAAATGATTACTTGCATTTAAAATTTTTGTCAACAACAAGAATGTAAGTTTCTATTTTTTTTAAAGGCATCAAATAAGCTTTTGGTTATTAAAAGATACTGATCGCATAACAAAATTATTTATTTCAAGTGGAAAACAAAATTAACTTGTGAATGAAAAAAATACAAGCAGCAAAAACTAAAAAAAATTTAAAGGAGAAAAGTGGGAATTACAATTTTAAATTAAAAAAAAAAACACTGTCGTTAGTTGTTTAAGTTTATTTACCATGAAATATCCTAACAGTTACCATCACTATGCAAATTGTTTGTTTACTAATGAACCATCCATAAAATATGTGCAGATTAAATTAAGATATTTAGATTGTCATGCTAACAGATTTTTTAAAGACCATCCTCTCATAATTCTTAGGTATTATTTAATTTATGAATATATTAAAAAGTAAGGACATAGATTTTTATTTTTTCAAATGTAGAATTATACACTTTTTTAAAATATAAAACTTTCTTTTTCATTTTAATATAATAAACTAGCATCCCATTGCAAATTTGACCGCACTATATGATTTTTTCTGTTACAGTCAGGATATTTAGCTCTCTTTTTTTATGTTTAGCTAGTCAGTAATTACTATATAGTTTTTAGAATTTTATAATACATTTTTTTTATTGTATTTATCCATTCCAAGATGAAAAAGAAAAGTCAATTTATGTCACTACTTGTTTTAAAAATTTCTTATGGTTTATATCTTTGGTTTTCTATACAAAAATAATATTATATGATTTAAATTTGATGATTTTGTCTCCAAACTTTTTTTTTTTGCTCCGACTTCATGCTTATAAATACCTTACCCTGTTAAATTTGCTTAATTATAAAAAACAACCAATATTAAAATAAACAATACTAGAATTTTGATTGTATGTATATTATGATCACAGCTGTATTTTTTTTTTTTTTTTTTTTTTTTTTAGAATTACAATTACTCTTCATGTGAGCAGGTGGGGGAGGGACACTTGCACATTTTTGAATGCCGCCCCTTTAGGTGTAGGGCAGGGCAGGTAGCCTCTTGGAGGAGGAATGTGTCTCCCACAAGTGGGGAGTCGCCGTGCTTTAAAGATCCCAAGAGGACCTCGAAGGGGAGCTTCGCTGCAGGAGCCCAAACGGGAAGAGCAACAGGTAGGGTAATCTGCTGCCATGACCCCCAGGGCTGGCTGATGTTATGCCGAGCGGCGATTCCAGCCACTCCTGGGAAGAACAGGCGGTTAGTTGGTGAGAGCTCGACACTACCATCTGTGCGGGCAGATGGTGGCTGATAGAGCTTTTTCCTCCTTCTATGAAAAAAAAAAATTACTCTTCATGAAATCATTGTACTGAAAAAATTTGAATGATTGAGTGTTATAATAATTATCAAGATTTTATCAAGTCGATCTGTAACAACATAATGACTGGCACTTACTAAACAAAGGCATGAATATGTATACAAAATCATTGCTGCTTTATTTTCTTATTATTTATTATTTTTTTATTATACTGTTTAAGAGATTAAACTAAAAATTATTCTTAAATATTTCTTGAGTTCTGGGTTTGAATCTTAACCAAGCATGGAATTTTTCATAGACTGTAAAATTTTCTTTTCCATATTCCTTCATGTAAACTTTGAGGTCTATAGGTTATGAATTAACCAAAAACAAATAAAAAATAAAGTTATTGTAAAAATTTTTATTAAAATTGTTTCTGCTATTTTTCAGTTTTAAGGTAACAGAAGACAAACATTTTTAAAGAGATATTATGAAAAATAATTTAAAAAATAAAATGTACATAACTTATATATTATTTTTCTATTATGATTTTATACCTGGTGTAAACTCAACAGTGAATGTTCCATTACTACCTCTTTCTATATGACACGCTTCTTCACTGACATTTCTACAACCAGTGTAATTAATATAATTCAGTTCACCATTTGAACCTGTAAATTTTTAAAGAGCAAAATTTTTCAGATACAGTTTTCATATATAAAAGATGTTTTAAATAAAAAGAAACTTTTTATAACATATATAAATCTTTTTTAAACATAAAATGCTAATGTCTATAAATTATGTATAATTTTCTTCAAGTACAAAATGTGTGAACAGCCGTAGATTAAAAATTCACAAACATTTTTTTGGAAGAACTCATAAAATGTGCTTTGTTCATTAAAGGTTGGCAATGAAAAATGATTAAAACTATAAATTTTTTTTAAAGTTTCATTATCGTGTTTTTAGTCACTGTTGTGAACTTCTTCTATGAATGATACTGCTGTTCTCATATCTGTTGTTACTTGTAGTATTGAGTTAAGGAGCAATATATTTACAATGTTACATATATTTACAAGTATTGTTTGAATGTATCTAGTCATTTAGTACTATCGCAATATTAGATTAACATCCCTAGCATAAAAATATGAATAGATAAATAAAATGTGTGATGGAAGGTGCATTAGATGATGACCAGTCCAGTTATAAGAAGATCATGTAGACATTGGAATCCAATCTGGCCCAAAAACTTGTCTTAAAAAACAGGATTAATTAGAATAAGTCACCTAAATGGCAATTGAAGATCTGGAGAATCAGTTTTATTACATAAAATGGAATAAAATGTTTAAAATTTTAGAAAAACATGGATTGAAGTATAAGCAAAGAAAACATATACAATCTGTAATAGGATTAGCTTGCAAGAATAGAAAAAGAAACTACGATTCAGACAGTTGGGAGATAAAGGGGGAAGTTTCTTCTTGCTACTTTATAATCTGTGTATAAAACAAGCTATAGAATAATTGAAGAACAGATTTATGAGGAGTGTAACTATTCAAAAACAGATAAAAATGTTAAGATTGACTGACATCTTTTTAGCACAGATCAAAAATCAATTAGAACAAATTTTGAATGTTATGAATTTATTACCAGGAGAAAAATTTAATTTGAAAATAAATACTGAAACAAAGGTATTGAAATGTGACAGAAAGCAAGGAAAAGAGGAATTAAATATTAAGATAAAGTAACATAACATAAAAATATTATGTGAAGTGTAGAATGTTGTAGTAGCAAAATTTATACAATCATAAAAGCAGAAAAAAAACCCAACTTAAAATGTATTTAAGAAGCATATTGAAAATTAGATGAGCTGATCAATTTTGAAGGCATGACATTAAGATTTACAAGATTTATTTATATAATTGTGTGTGGAAGGTGTAGACTGTAAAGGAAGTTATAAATTGGGATATATAATACAAATATAGTTATTTTCTAGTCATGTTCAGCCATTAGCCTACTGATCAACTTACCTATCCCTATTATATTTTCACCTCACAAAAAGTTTTGACTATCTCACCAATCCCTTCAACAATAACAGACTAAGCAATGAACTTTTAGCACACACTTCTCTGAAATAGTTTTCATTAACTTGGAAACAATCATACAAAATATAAATGCTAACACACATCAGACAACTTACATCACAAAATAAAAAAGCATAACGCATTTATATAATAAAATAAAACAACACCTGAACTTTGTAATAAAAAAAGTAATTAAAACCAAAATCACAAATACAGAACACCAATCCAATCAAGTCAGACAAGTGTAACAGAACATCACTGACATGATTTTAGATTATCCCTTCACAAAACTAATATAGCAGAATTTATGCACAAACCACCCAACAAATTGCAAATTACAATTATGACAAATGACATTAATATTAACAATCATATGTGACTGAATCTTTTTTATTTTAAGAGAAAAAATATATATATCAGCTTTTTTGATTGATATATTTGTGACCTTCTTTTAATTAGATTTTCAACCAGATAACTTTTTCCAACAACTTGGAACTCTACTTCACTAGGTTATCTTCATTCACCAAGCATTTGATGGCAGTACTCCAGTCTGTCAAATACCTTTAAGAGATTCCTCATCAAAACTTTTGTCTATTTTCTATGGATTTTAATTAAAATTGGAATATGCAAGATTAGAATAAATAATTAAATTAGAAAAGTGCATTTTAGAAGTAGAATATAATTATTTTATTAAAGTATAATTTTTATTATACAATTTATGGTTTTTTTTAATATCTTTGTTAAGCATTTATAGAGTTACTGAGTTACATTGTTCATTGTACAATGTTACATTGCAAAATGAAACAATCTACAATACATGCATTTTTTACATGCAAAATATTTCATTTTAATACTCTCTCTGTGACAAAAGTGACCTCTTTTACATTAGATTTAAAAAATAAAGAATATATTCTCCCTAATACCGCCACGGTAACTGGACCCGCTGTCAGGCATTACTCAGACACCGTGGAGTGTCGTGGCAGCAGTCTTTACCCCCTTTTTGGGACAGTCCCATAGGGGTCTCTTCTGATCTTTGAAAGGTTGAAAACTACTCTCATGTTGACAATGATTCAGTGAGAAAAAAATACTAAATAAATTTGAAGTTAATTCATTGAAACAATCATCAAAAGTTAGAAAAATTTCTATTTTTAGTACGTTTGGTTTATAGGTTTTACCTGCTTCTATGATAAGGGTTGAAAACTGTTTCAAACTTCACAACTACCTACCTAGAAAGAAAAGAATTTCAGATCAAAAGTAAAAAAAAAATCTAAAGTAACAAAAACTTTTGTGATATCGCAAGTTTAATTTTCATGAAATCCAACCATCTTTCAGATACAGCTGCGCTCAACAGCTTCTGTTTCACTCATAAGTTTATAAAAAAGTTATCAAATAGAAAAATCATATAAAACAATTCACAAATAATGCATGTCTAAAACTAAATGAGTATTTTAAGTATTCAACAGATGAGGGATTAGTAAATGATATATAAATAAAATACCGAAAGTTAGAATGACAATATATCTAATAAAAGAAAATATAAAATATTAATATATATCAACAAACAATTGCACAAAATTGCTGGCATTAATTTTTCAGACAGCATATTTATTAATTATCTCAATTTTCAAACTCACTTAAACAAAATATATAAGCAAACTAATAAAATATAGATACACACTGATAAACACAACAACATAGAAGTGTAAAAATTATAGCTATATCAGTTTTCTAAAATCAAACAGACTAGAAGCACATCTATACAAAATCATAAAGAACACATAAAGGTATTGCACACACATTAGAATCATCTCATGAAATCATAATTTATATACAAAATCATTAACCATGACTGGAAAAGTTTTTTACATAGCATATTAAAAATATGATCTTGATACACTTGAAAAATAAATAAGAACCATACAAACACAACACAATTCAAATATAATGTTTTACTATATGCTAGATTTTTTAATGATTTCAAAATGAGTTTCATTAAAATGCTACAGGTATAACTGTAGTGATGAGGAATTACATAATTAGTTTTAAAGGTTCCTCTGAAAGAACAATTATCATGTAATTTGAAAGTAATTAGTTTTTTAAATCAAAAATTTTTATTTAGTACATCAGTGTTTGGTTAGAATTAATTTATATTTTCTATCATTGATCATTACTCTACATTTAATAATGAATACGTTTTTATTTAATTGTTCTAAATAAACATAAAATAAATATATAAATTCAAATACATACCACAATCTGTTATATTTGTTCCTAAGCATACAGCCAATAAGAAAACTATTAATAAAAACACTGAAATACACTCTTTTAAAATTATTCCCATTGTAAATTTTAAATAATACTATTACATAAAAAATGGTTATAATAATAATAATGATTAAAAATAGACAATATTTTCAAAGATAACATATCATTTGTCTTAACTGATATGAATCATTGTAAATAATGTGCTATCTCATTCGTTTTTTTATTAGTAAAATAAAGTAGAAAATAGATTAGTTATCTCTTAATAGTATATTTAATACATATTAGTTAAATGATAGCCCACTGGGCTGGTCTAGTGGTTAATCATTGCAAATCAGCTGATTTCAAAGTCAAGAGTTCTAAGGTTCAAATCCTAGTAAAGGTGGTTATTTTATATGGATTTGAATACTAGATCGTGGATATTGGTGTTCTTTGATAGTTGGGTTCCAATTAACCACACTTCTCAGGAGTGGTTGGCCTGAGATTGTACAAGACTACACTTCATTCACATCATCTTCCGAAGTAATACCTTACGGTAGTTTTGAAGGCTAAACCGAAAAAG
>JAAAKQ030494877.1:0-21002 GCA_010016005.3 Zanna intricata
AGAAGCGTACTGAGCCGCTGCACACACTGATGTCAGAATGGCGGCGCTACCCCAACTACTTCTCCCGCTACGCGTAATCGGCGGTTACTTTGTGGACGACCCTCGTATATCTCTTAAGGCTTATTAAAAAAACTAAGAACAAGTAGTTTTTTAATATACAAAAATCAGTTTTCATATCAGGTGGCATTTATAAATATGAGTCATGTACTCGGAATATTTTGAAAATTAAAAACGTTAACTTATCCATGTATTTTTGTATATAAATATATATATATATTTTTTTTTTTAACCTCCGGAACCACCATTAGGTATTTATTCAGAGGATGGATGAATGATTTGTAGCCTGTGTGAAAATGCCCTACCTGACCGGGATTCGAACCCAGCATCTCCGGATGAAAGGCCGAGACGATAGCACTCGCGCCACAGAGGCCGGCTACATGTCTATATTTATGAATTTTCCATTTGTTCTTAAAACAGTAGTAAATTAAAAAAAAAAAAAAAATATTATACTGTCAGGTGAATTTTTAAATAACACTCAAATTTATAAACGAGAAAGTTTGTTATATAAATGTAATATAAGTTTGTAATAGGCAGGTTCCAGGTTCTGTCTGTCTTGTCCGTTTGCAACAGCATCACGCGAGAATCAACCGACCGATTGCTTCCAAACTTTCAAGATATATTTGTGTTATCATAGGAAAGTTTTAAGCCATATATCGAAGCCCTAGTTCTTGGGGTGAAGTTCTGAAGTTTTACTCGTCAAAGGTTTGTGTACTTTAGTTACCATAGTTACTAATATTCCGTCCTTTGTAATTTAGTTGTATCAGATTTTATTTAAGTCTGAAAACTCTAATAGTTATTTATCAGTATTATGCTCACAACCATGAGAATAACGAACACAGTGGGGACTCAGGAGGTGGAGCCTCCTGGCTAGTCGGGAAGTACAGAGCTCTGAGCGGCTTGCAATTAAATATTTTAAATTCTAATTTTTCAAATAATTTTCATTGACGCCTTTTCATTGACGCCAATTGTGGATTCTGTAGTTGTTTTTTATGTTAAATATCTTCACATATTTGCCATAAATACTATCATGTGTTTATGTTATTTAAAATAATAAATATTAACATTAATCTCGTGTTTTTTTTACCATAGATTCTTTTGATAAATCCATTAAAATGCTGGTGGCAGTATATTTATTTTTGAAATATCAATATGAAAATTTTGTTTCTAACATTATAACTCTTTAGTTATTTTATTTTTCTTCAATTTTTAACCAAAAATTTAGTCAAAGTTTTACATTATACTATGTATGTATATATATATATGTATATATAATTAATTTAATAAATTACTTATATATCGTGTATGTGAATATAGATAATTACATAAATTAATTATCAATTATCAATTATCAATTGTGACTTGAATACGTTAATATAGAATTTTATAAATAAATGTAAAACATATTCAGATCATTTAATTAGATTTAAGCATGTAGTTTTAAAAATTTAGAAACATCAGTTGACGTATAAGGTTGGCTTCTCACTACCTACGACGTCCTATTACGGTATGTGGTGCATTATCTCCTCCATAGTACTGTTAGTAGAGATAGCCCTACTTGAGACACCCAAGGCAGAACTATTATGCATCTATGATTTTTCGCTTTCATAAATTTGACGGGTAATTCAAAAGATTATTATTATTAAGATGTCTAGATCATAACGCTTATTAACCGAAAGAGAAGTGAAGATAAAAAAGGACGTATATCCATAAAAAAAGAAAGAAGTTTTGTCTAATATTTATCAGTAAGATCAATAAGTACGTGTACGCTGAAAGCGTAAGGAGAAAAGTTTTAGTTTATGTAATAAGCGTTCATCATAAGATAAACAAACGTATGAGGTCTTTTAAAAACTGACGCACGTCTTTGAACACAATAAAATCTGTTAACAAACTTAATTAAATCGTTAAGTTAAAATGAATATGAGTAGCGGAAAAACTGAGAAAAATATAATGTAATAGATAAATATCTAATGCAGTAGTACGTATTGAAATTTATTTCTGATTTAACTTTTTATTTTTCAGATCCCTATTGAGAGATTTAAAAAAATGAGTCTTGTAATTCCTCGCCTTGATTTTAAACAATGAAAATGTATTTAATAATTAAAAATTATTCGTAAGGAATTAAGTAAATTTAAAATTAATACTAGTGTGAAATTTTTACAGTAATTATTTTCAAGTCTAATTAAAAAAATAATAATAAAATGAAGTCATTATGGTTGGTAATTCAAGATATAAACGGTATAAAGCAGTAAATTGTTAGTTTATACAGTTTATATATAAAAATGAGTAATTAAAAATTAAATAGAAAAAATTTCCGTCAATATTGACAACAAATGAATTTTGATCCAATAAATTTATGGATTCTTTATGATTATTGAGAGGGATTGTACTTAGTGACTGGAACTAGTTTTGCTATAGAATGTACCAGTTATTGTTTGTCATGTAATTGAGTTGTGCCTGTCCCTGACAGTTGTCTTTGTGTGTTACGTTCAGTGTTAAGGCTCAACAGGCATTCTAGGCAAACTGTATTGCACAAACACACACACACACACACAGACACACATACACACAAGCTTCATATTCTGTCTTGTCTGATACTTTCTAAAATTCATCTCCTTCTCACCCGCAGCCTCTTGATGAGACACACTCAACGACTCAACCTTATAAGAGGTCTCTGAAAGTTCCACCCTTCCGGATTTCTGGCACCCTCTACTCCCGTACGCGCTACCACCACGCGGGTACGTAGTTGTCAATTAAACACGCGACTCACAAAAGCATCTCCCTTTTGCCACTCCTACCGTCATCAGCGAGTCCAACATTTCACCCCTTTTACAAGCCGGTTCTCGAAAGAACATCTCCGACTACTTACAGCAGACGGTCCCTTACAACAGAAATCCCTCTACCACCACCCCCACCACCTTCCAACTAATAAAGCAGCGCTTATACACATGCTACACACACAAACATGTAAACGTACACAAAAGACAATTATTTACTAAATATAGGCTATTGCTTTGATCTACCTTCACAAAGTAAATCCAAAAGTAAAATTAAACGGAAGTAACTTAAGATAAACAAAACTGTCATTAACAAAACAATAATGTGTTGTACAATCCTTCCCTTTATGTATACACGGTAGGGAGGATTTTACGTACTGAGAATTATTTATATTAAACTATTTAACAACAAATTCATGAGAAAAGTAAAAATACAGATTTTAAAGCAGCCATTTATTTAGCTTTTACAAATAACTATAAACTGAGATTTTATTAAAATTTTTTTATTATTCAGGCACTAAATATTCTCATAAATAATATTTTATCTTATATTTTTCTTTCAAAATAATTAGTACTTAATAGTACTAATTATTACTAATAGTACCAGTACCTAATATTACCTAATTAGTACAAGTAATTAAATTTGCCAGAAAAATATTTACTTTGCTCTTTAATCAAAACTTGATTCAGAAATCATCTTATAAAATTCCATATAGATTGGTTAAAGTGGAAGGCAAAAATTAAGCACTAATTTTCAAAAACTATTTAATAATATCAGCCATATCTCAGCTGATTATCAATCAATTTGAACAAATGAAGTGTTATTTTATTCATAATAAAAGGCTTAATATTTTATGTAGTAAAAATATAATTTGATAGAATTAATGTTTACGAAATTAAATGGCCGCTAATTTGAAATTTTCAAAGATAGAATTTTTTAATTAGTTTATTTAGCAGATCATGTCGGGTACACATACGGAAAAATTTATTAAAATATCTCAATTTATTTTTAAGATAAATATTTTTATTGAAAAAACACAAAATGATGGACAGAGGGAAAATGAAACCAGGTACGGGGTTTTTCACATTAAATATGTTGCGTATTTTGATATCCTGAGATATGCCATTAAGTTTGGCTAATACCTGCCAGGACACTGAATATGTATGTATAGATACGTATGAACATAAAAACATACCTTTGTACACATGTGTTTATTACTTTTAACAAAGTTATTTTATCCAAACATAAAATAGCGTGTTGTTTGACACAAATACATTGTATTTTACTCCATATTTCTTAAAACTATTAAAAATATAGTTATGGAACCTATTTAAAAAATTTTTCAGTTTAAATTTCATATAAAACCACTAAATTTATACCTTACTTTTCATCCCAAAAAATTTACAGTCTAACTTAATTTTAACAAAGGCGCCGAAATCAGGGAAATCTTTTACCACCCTATACTCGCTAACGAAAAGTTTCTGAAGTTATGTTTTATATGAACTTTCTGTTTTATGTTACCTTTAGAACATTTCCTGAAAGTTTGTTACATCCCTCATGAATCAGTCTATATACATAAAATTATCATTTGATAACAAACAATATATTTTACTGTAATAACTAACAACAACATGATTATCAAAATAGTTAATTAATATTTCCTGCTGACTTTTATAATTTGACACCTCCCAATGAATGGAGTATATACTTTTTTATTCTTAGTAATTTAATGATTGATTTTTAACGATCATCAAAATGTACTATTTTGGAAATATGTAAATGATGTTAAATCTTTATTGCTATTGGTAAAAAATACCAGGTTAAATAATACCAGTCTTACTATTATAAATTAGATTTTGCTATCCTGAGACTACATTTTATTATTAAGAATACTGTAATTAAAAAAAAATACCCTTTTAAATATATCATGGTTAATTCCCTCGTAAAACGCACAAAACTCTGTAAAAAAAAAAGTTCTAATAATTTTCTAATAATTTCTAGTAATAATTAACTCCCTATAATTTATAATAAAAACGATTTTTTTTTTCAGATTGCTTTTGCAATGATATTCTCTTAACTGGTGTTGATATTATCATATCTCCTCATAGCTGATGTTCTCCTTGTTTTTGTTTTCAAATTAGGCAAACATATATTAATAATCTGTTCAGAACATGTTGGATTTGACGTTTTCCTTTGCATTTAGTACATAATTATTGTATAATATCTTTTAGTGTTCAATTATGGTTAATCTTTTGTGTAAATATAAAACATCAAGGTTGTTTTAAATATTGACGATTGCTGTGAAATAAATTTTTGAAGAAGTTGGAAAAAGTTGTCTCTGTACAGTTATGCAGGTATTTTAAACCTGTTGATTTTTTGTTTTGTTTAATACATAAAGATTTGATACAGCAGAACATTATGCAGTTGATGAGATTAGTTTTTTTTTATTAGATTGGGATTAGATTTCTTCACTTATTTTTCTACTTTTATTTATTAACATAATTCTACAAACAATAATCATCATAAGATGCACAAATAAAAACGCAAATACCAAATAAATTGAAAAAAAAGGTTAGTACAACATACCATCGAATTACGAAAAATGAAATAAAATCATTAAAATTTTCGACGCATTCTAAATAAATCTTTCCTTCTTCTCTTGAAGTGATAAATTTTTATATAAACTCGCGATAGTAATGAACGTTTTCATTGATAACAACTATTTTTCAATGATTTCTTATGTCTATATTCTAAATATTCTCCGCTCTTGCTCAGCCTTTAACTCTCAATAAAACGTGCATTTTGGCTGTGGGGTCAACTTTTGTTTACAATGATAACATTCTAAATGGATTTCTATGAAATTAAAAAAATCACCAGTAGTAACATATCAAGTGCAATGTAAATAGAGCAGCACTAGTCACTGAATAAGATAATAAACATTTTTTATAAAACCTGTAATTTTGTTGAATAATCTACAATCAATCCCAGATTTTAAATGTATCATTATCATTTTATCTTTAGTACAGAAATACGGATAAAATCTTTTGCTAGATGTAACTCAAAAACAAAGCGTTTCTATACTTACGTTAATACAAACTTTTTTTCATAATTATGATAGAATGCGCATGTAAAATAAGACAGAAGCTTCCTGAAACAACCTGTGCGCGCGCGTGTGTATGTGTGCGAACATGCGGGCGCGTGCGTGTTTATATATATATGTATATATATATATATATACATGCAGATATTGATATGTCAAATTTCTTGATAACAAGTTAAGAATACAAATTATAAATAACAGTTCAATATGTTTTTGAAAGGAACTCTCTCTCTCTTTCTACACACACGCGCACGCGCACAAACACGCACACATACGCATGAATTCAGGTTAAAAAAATAATAATTTCATTTTTATATTTAAAAAAAAATTCCACTGTATTTATTCAAAGACCTAATTCATATTCAAGGGTAATGAACGATTACAAACTGGGATAATGACATGTTATTACTAAAAATCGTATTTTTATTAAAAAAAAAAAAAAAAGAAAGAAAATAAGTAAAAGTACCACTGAAAATAACGTCAAGAAAACAGGGTCTAGAGTTTATTGAAGACCCTGATCACATACCGTGAGAGGGGTGGTCTGTCACACTGCGGCATCGTTTTAGGTGTTTTTTCCCGATCTGTCAGCAATTCCTTCCCTCCCCGATAGGTGATAGAAGGAGGAAATTCAAGCTCCAAAAATACCAAACTCTCCCTAACCGCTGGAATTTTATATATATATATATATATATATATATAGGTCTACCTATATGTATATAAAACTTATTTTCTCACTTTTTCCTCCCTGATTGTCCATCGGTATGCACCCTTTCTGTTTCCACCAACTTTATTAATATCACCAAACACGTCAAAAAAAACCCTCAAAAAAAAAATCTACCCCGCTTCTTCATAACATCACATAACCCTTTGAACACGGACGGTTTTACATTAAGTTGAACGTTCACCTCTTTAGCGTGAAATTGACTGAACCCTACATACCTGCTGTTGTCAGTGTTACCAACATTTTTTTCAAAATAATGAATCATTCACATTTTATTCCACATTAAAAAAGTCTATTAATAAGAACATATACTTTGAAATCAGAATATATTGAGAAATAATCAAGGAAACATTGTAAAGATAAACAGTTATAGTAAAATAGACGGCATAATAGAAAATAATAATGTACATGATTTTAAAATCGGTAGTAAATAATTTAATATTTTTATTAATATGTAACGAATAGTTTACTACATATTCGGGTATGCTTAATTTTAAATACACTATTCAATAATTTATGTGAATCTTTCTTATTTTTGTTACTTATGTAAAACACCTAAGATCCAAAGAGTTAGAAGTGAAGATTTTGTTTTATTTGGGAATAATGAAGGTAATTATATACCTCGTACACTAGTTGGCCTTTGAAACTACTGAAAAAGCCGGAAAAAGGTTGTAACGCTGATTTCGGGGACTTTCAACTTTGACATGGTAACTAACTACTTAGAGGGAAATTAAGTGGAGCATTATGTTAAAAAAAAAAAAAAAATTATCCTACTCTTTAAATAAATTTTGAAATACGAGAACCGTGGTGACCGAAGATTCTCATCCTACTAGGCAAAATTGAAATAATCTGTTAAGGCAAAACCGGTTATGTAATTTAATCCTTTGCCTTTTTAAATTAATTATTATTTTTTCATTGCAATTTATTTTTCATTCCATTCTTATTAATATCTTTTAAATAATATTTATTATACAACAATCAGTATTTTAAAATATCTAATTGCAGGTTAAAATGTATATGTAATTTAGGAATGGTCAATACTTCATTAATAATGCAGGATTTACACTGAAATAAATAATTCAGATTTACAAGTAAAAAGAAATCCAATACATACTTTTATTTATTAGTCGAACAAGCAACTAGAAATATAATAAATTTAATTTAATAAAATAGAGTAAATGTAAAAAGGAGTTTGTTAAATTAATTACTGTTCTTTCAAACTATAATCAAACTCGCCTTTAAAAAATAAAATGAAAAGAAACTAAATTGAAGTATCTGTTTAGTTATTATATATAAAATGTTTAACGCATGTATGATCAATAAAGTTTTTTTCCTTTTAAAGGGCTTTAATTTAAAGTGAATTCAATTATAATTTCACAATATATAGTTTATTTTATTTAAAAACTCGTAAAATAAAAACCTGTAAATTTATAAGGTTATACGGAAAAGTGTTTAGTTGAAAAAAAAAAGCCGACAAAGGATTACAAAATTTTCCTGAGCTTTATTCTTCGAAAATTTTTATTTCAAATATGGCTTAGATTTCATAAATATTAATCAGTCAATTATGTAAAATTTAGAATATAATTGCGTAAAATATCAGCGTTCAAAAATAATTTGAGATCTATTTGAATTCTTTGATCATGTGACGTTTTTTCTTTAAATATTATGAGTTGTCAAATTTATAATGGAGGAAAAAATAAAATTCTTAGTTAATGAATTTAGCTCAGGTCCCACTCGAAGAGCTAGACCGAAAAACAGTTAATTCTTAATTAGGGTCCGTAGGAATTGTACTTTTTTTAAAAGTTCCTATGTCACCACACTTCTCAGGACTGGTCGACCTGAGATTGTACAAGACTACACTTCATTCGCATTCATACACATCACTAATCCTCTGAAGTAATACCTTAACGGTAGTTCCGGAGGCTAACAGATAAAAAAGAGAGAGTTAATTAAAGTGTAAACACCATAATGTACTAGCCAACACTCGGGCGCGCGTGTACGTAGATCTTCCGGAAAATTTTATAACATTCTTATTTGGCTGAAAAGTGGTTACAAGCTTTTTTAGATAAATCTTCTTTTTCGAGTGAAGGAGTTTTGAATCGTCAACATTTTCAGAAATCCTGATTCCAGAAATTTTGGTCGATCGCTATCACTTTCTCTTCACAGACATGCTGATGCAGCAGCAGTAAGAAAAGCAAAGTTTTTTAAAAGAATAATCATTTAATCGTTTAAATTATTCATTAATACAATTTTTTTCAAATATTCTATATATATGTTGTAGATATAAATAATGCAAATTTTCTCACAATTTTGACTGAATACTCTTATAAATTGTATGATCGAAATTTAAATAAAAAGAGATCTTGATAAGACTTGAAAAAATCTAAACATGAAAAATAAATTTCACCAAAATAAATGTTATGTAGTTTAAAATTGGCTAGGAATCGATTACCAAATAAAAGTCAATACTCAAAGTATTTTTTTAGTTTTTGTTACTTCTGAACTTGCTGATGTAGGCCTAAGTCTACAGCTCATTTAATATGAGAGTCTGGTACCAATCTATGATGTAGCTGGAACTTATTAATAACGTATTTAAAAATTATTCAGTACATTATAATATTGTACTGTTAAAGATATGTGTACCAAATTTACTGCAAAATGACCTTTATATCCCGGAATACGCTTCTTTTACAATAAACTTCTTGGGTTTTAAATATTGTAAAATTAGATTGGTATGCGGCAGAGTGATAAATAAAGATTAGATGAGCAACAAGTCATTAAATATAAAATTTTATTTTTCCGTAAATTTCCTGAAAAGAGTGTTTTTTTTTTTTAATTTCTTTTCAAGCCAATAAAAGAAAAATGGAAATGGATATTTCTTGTATAACAAATTTAGTACTAAATTCTATTTAATAAATTTCAAGAAAAAAATACTGATGAATCTAATAGAGTAATTAAACTTTTCCTACAATTTTTTTTTTTTTAAATACAGTAATAAGGCTAAATCATTCTTTTTTTTTAAGTTTTACGAGCATCAACTGCTATTGTCATTAGCTCATGGAAATTTGTAGCGTAAAAAAAAAAAACTAAATCACTTGCTAGATGTTATGGCAAAGAGTAGTTTTTGTTTCTTGTTAATAGATATTTCAGCTATGAAACTCTTCTATAACGGTTTACATTTTTACTTTAATTCAAATTCTTTTAGTTTTTCTTTTACATTCTTTCATTAAACTAAATTTATACGTTACTTTAAACTTTAAAAAAAGGTTTTCAAAATAAAATTTTGACCTAATTATTTCTTTAATATAATCATACTAATGATATAATTAATGTAAATAATTTTTTAAATATTCCCTTACTTGAAAATAATCTGAAATTTAAAAAAAAAAAATCAAATAAATGTATAAAAAATAATAAAACTGTGTTTTACACGCAAAGAAACAGAAAAGATAATGTTCTGACTAAACAACAGATTACGATAGGCCTTCTACTTGTCTTAAAATTTGCACCAGGTGTATTGTATGAGTAATCTTTTGTTTACATTGACAGATAGAACCGGTGGTAAACCTTATATGTGATACTACACACCTGAGCTGAAGTATTATCAGTATCTAATGCGCACACTGAACATTTAGATACATAAAAAAAAAATCCGACAGTTACATAAATTTCTCGGCGGATGACCCTTCCCATTCCAAAGACCATTATAAACAAAACTAAATGGCATCAATGATTCATATTCTGCAGTTTTCATAGAAATCTTCATATAGATATGAAGGAAAACAATAATTGACAAAAAAATAAAAATTAAACTAGGCTTATTATCTCCCAGCCCTAAATGAAATTCCCCTAATACATAACCAAAATTACATATTAGTATAATGGAATACAGATATCCTTAATTAAAACGGATATCGTGACCAACGTTAAATGATTCATTCAAAAAATAATACGGACTAACTAGGGAACGATAAATATCACCAACCGATTAAAATACCTAGGAGAAACTATAAGCAGAACAGAAATAGATAAAGCGTAAATTGGAAATAGAATATTAAACTGGAGAAGCTTAGATCTGTCACCAAAGACATTTATCAAGATTGAAAGAAGCTTACTAAGGGTAATCCATGGTCCAAAGGTAACAAAGGAAAGATACAGATTGAAATCTAACTATGAGATCTTCTAAAATCGTGAAAACTGAGAAACAGCGATAAGGAAAAGAAAAAACTTAAATTTCTTGAGGGATGTGATCAAGAAGAATCAAACAGATTAAATAAAAACGTTTTTGACAAGCTGTGGAACATGAAGAACAGATCAAATTATCTGAAGTAGATGGTAAAGAAACCTCCAAGAGATAGGCTTGAAAGAAGAGGAATGTTACGATAGAGATAACTTCTGAAGAATAATTTACAGTATAAAAGTTTTTTTGGTAAAAAAAAAGAACAGGAAGAAAATGGATAGATGTGTAAGAACGAAGAATTCTAAGAAAATGAGAAACGAATGGAAGAAGAGAAAACAAGAATTTTATGAATGGTGGTACTAAGTAAGCCATTTCTCATAAAAAAAATGCGTAATTTTCACTGCACTTTGTCATCTTTGATGATTTATTAAATAAAGAGTGTTTATTTAATTGATTTGAGGATTTTTTTCTGCCATTACTAGTATTTACATTTTAACAATCATCGTTGATTCATTTCGGAGTACCTTAGTACTTAAAATTATTTTCAGAATTCCTTTTAAATTAAATCCCTTTTAAAACTTCCTTTTAATTATTTTTAGCACTTTGTTTTATCTAGAAGTACTAAAAGTTCTTCTATCCAGAAGTACTAAAAGTGGTCCGCAGGTTTACGCTAGCACTTCCTTTTGGAGTACTAAAAGTATTTTTGTGGAATGGGAGTACTCAGAAACGCGTCAACTACAAATGATATAAGTGATACGAGTAACGAAGGGAAGAAAATATCACTCAAATCAATTGTAATAATCCTAGAAAAAATATAATATATTGTGAAAAATATTTATTTAATTCAGTAACAAGTTTAATGTAATACCTTTACACAAGTGTGTCTAAATTCTTTTTTATCTTGATTTCTACAAAACGATAACAGTTTTTAATTTATGTACACGGCACTTAACAATATGCAAATTTAACAAACGCGAAGCTATTAACAATATATCATATTGAAGAAGTTCACCATAATGAATATAAATATAAATATTAATTTATAATTAATATAAATATTCCACCATAATGAATACAAATATTAATTAAAATAATTGTGTGCGCTAAGGTGTATTTAAATAATGTGTGTCGGTGTGTATTTTGACAATTTCTACCAGTACGAAAAGCGTACATAACCCCAGAAATATAGACTATGTTCAAAAACAAACCAGCTCTGCAATTTATTCATTGAGTCATTAAATATCAATGCAGTGTAGTTAAATCAAAGTAATTAACGGTGTGTCGTCGGGTCAATATGTAATTATTAATGTATTCTGCTTTTCCGTATTTGAAATACTTCATGATAAATTAGTTACAGATTACTTTTTTAAATTTATTTTCTAGTCATTACAAATAAATTTATCATATATATTTTTTACGGTCGGTGCGTGTTACTTAGTTATCTGAGGACTTAAAAAACGATCAGTTATATGTATATCCTCGTTCATCCACCATTTATTTTTCTTTTCTAGTCTAACAGAGTTGACGCTTTATTGCCTAACGTATAAACTCGCTCATTTTATCCGTTTATTTTAACGTTTCCATATTTCTTTCTTCCTAGAATCAGTTGAATCAGCTCACATTTGTCCATTTGTATTTAAATAGGATGAGATTGTAAAGAAAAAAGATTTTTTTTAATAAATTCCTGCCCGCGAGCGACGAAAACGTTTGTGTTTTGGGAGCATTGCGGTAGACACACACGTAGGCGACTGTCACATAACACTCATTCATAAACGTACACACAAACACACAACATATATAAATGACGATACAGACTAAACAAACTCTGTATTCATCTGTTAATCAATTTTTAATATCTGACAAAAAAGCAATAAAATCTTACCTCTCCGTTGTCCAGTACTATTCGTTCATTGCCTTGTGCCACCAAATATGCTGAAATGAAATGCAATAATTGCTTTTTTTTATATGCAAATACATGAAATGTTTTTTCCGCTTGCTTGTCGCTCGATCTTTTTTTCAATAAATATAAAGTAAAATTTTTTTACTGTTATATGACTACGTAATAAAATTATTAATTGAAAAAATATCATTTAATAAATGAATTAATACCTGTATTTATTTTTCATTAAACGGACTAACGTCGAAATTTATTACAAATAGATTTTTTTTTTTAAATAACTACAATAATTAATAATCAAATTATTGTTGGTGTGTTTGTAATTAATATTCTTTACAGTTATTCAAACCTTTTTATTATTTATATAAATAAACAGCTTAATTTTTAAAAAAAGATTTATTAATTATCTATACAATTATAATTGTATAATTTTCGGTATGAGACCACCAGATCTCAATACCAAGAGCATCCCCAATGGAAGTGGGACTGTTCAAATATTTTAAATGAAAAGATGGGTTGTGACACATCATTTTAAATGGAACTGAAAAATAAGTTCAAAATAACTACAATAAATTGCAGTAATACAATAAACTGTAGTAGATTTGGAAGAAAAACATTTTTCTTCCGGAATATGGATGAAAACATCATGGTTCTATCTCAAAACGCTTAATTCTTCTAGATGTTAAGTCCCGCCCTCATAACATTAAAAAGACACAGGAATCATTCAGAAGTTGGATCGGAAAGTGTAGTCATTTATCTACTTTACAGTCCAATCGTGCACTTACAGATTTTTTTTACTTTGTCCTCTCAAATAAATTTTACGTGACACTGATTCGAAAATAATGAGCTTATCAAAAATGGGGTACAAGAGTGGGTGAAACAAAGAGGTGAACAATTACTGGAATAAAGAAGCTCGTTGAAAGTTAGGAAAAGAGCTTAAATGTATCCAGGGTTTACGTTGCAAACTTAGTTACACTGTCATTGAAAAAAGTTTTTTTTCTAAAGTAATTTTTTTCTTTAATTGTTAACAACCATCCTGTACAGCTTATTTACATACGGTATAATAATATAACAGAATAGTAGAAAAAATAAATTTTTTTTTTTAATCGGTTGGTAATACTGAGTAATTACTTGGTCAAGATGAAATTTTGTCATACTAACATATGATTATTTTAACGATAGAAAAACTAAACATGAACATAAATTAAGTGCTGAAAATGCAGAATAAACTAACCTTAAGTAATACTTACATAATAAACTAACCTTAACAGTTGTCAAAGTTGGGGATTCGGAGTCAGCCATTGAAGATGACCGACAGCGCTTAGCGTAAGTTGATTATCCGTTCTACGTATGACTAATAGCATGGAACATGTGATTTATGTCTCATTGTAGCGAATATATTTCCGTTTAACTGTAGAACATTACAATGTATAGTGTTTATGTTGTGTTACACACCTACGTTACCTACGAAGTGGAGTTTAGTATTGCTATACTATGGTAGATGATCCCTAATCACTCTCCGCCAAACACTAACGTTAACTCTTAACTGTCCTTACCTTTACTCTCTACGTTTTTTCTTTTTTTTTTAATTTCTGGAACCACAATTAAGTACATCTTCAGAGGGATGAAATGACTGAATTGTAGCGTGTGTGAAAAATGCCATGCCTGACCGGGAGTCGAACCTGGGACCTCCGGATGAAATGCCGAGACGCTACCACTTGGCCACGGAGACTGGCTTACCTTAACTCTTATCTCTCCTGAGAACGGAATAATATCTGAACAAGTTAGTGATCTGTTTAGATGTTAATCTTACTCGCAAAACGGATTGATAATGGGCCTGGAAAAAATCTGCGTCAGACAACACAACGGAGATTTTCTCCTTGCATGGGTCAAATGTTTTCCTACATAAAAAAAAACTGTGTTTTCCTGATCCTAAGCCTGTCTATTATAGTATACGTAGGTATGAAAAAACTGGACTTTTAAAATAATTGATCAGAATAAAAAAAAAAAATTGTTAATAAGAATTAAAATAATGTGTATATGTTATAATGTATGTTTCGCCAGTATTAAAATGTTGAATCGCAGTTCTAATGTTAATGAATATGACATTGCTGATTGATTAAACTAATGTATCATTCATTATATTACTCGCGAGTTACTGTCTACAGTAACTAACGTTTCTCTGAAATATCATTCATGACATGTTATACAATAATGAATTAGCTCATTGAAAATTAAATTAAAAATAAATATAATTCATAACATATGAAAATGTAATTAATTTTATACAAATTTTGTTGAAACACTTGTTTTATTTTAAATTTCGGTATACTATTACTTTTTTGTTTGCTTCTTTTCCAAAAAAAAAAAAAAAAAAAAAATATGTTAGTTGTATGATATTATTGTTAAAAATAATATAATACAACTAACGTCCAGTGTGGTCTCCATTCCGGTTTGAGGAAAAAATACGCGCCTATAATCAGGCTATAGTCAATTAACATTCTGTAAATTATAATGACCTGTTCAGATGTTTTCAGACAATAGAAGAAATGGGTGAGGATTAACACACATATACAAACTGATCATCAAATTACAGTGAGCAATATTGTTTCTACACTCAATAATAATATCATACAGTCCGTTTTGTGAGTCAGATTAACATTAATTGTCAGATTAACATCTAAACAGGTCACTGACTTGTTCAGATGTTAATCCGTTCTCAGGAGAGAGATAAGAGTTAAGGTAAGGATAGTTAACAGTAAAGGTAAGGAGAGTTAAGAGTTATCGTTAGATTTTGGCGGAGAGTGATTAGGGATCAACTACCATGGTATAGCAATTCTCCACTTGCCTTACGTTTAAACACAACATAAACATAATACATTGTAATGTACTACAGTTAAACGGAAATATATTCGCTACAATGAGACATAAAGATAGATAGATATTACGATAGATATATTTTAATAATAATAACATAAATGAAAAATACATTCTGATTGCGTAATAATACGACCAGTCTTCAAGTTGTAATTTGGCACCAATAGAAGAAAAAAACGCTGAAGATGGTAGCACTATCTGATGTGTAGAAATAAACACTAAAATTCTTTAGTTATTCACCACCCAACTATTACATAACTTTTGCAAGACTTTTTTTGTAAGCAAAGAACATGTGTTTTTTTGAAAAATTTTTGCAAAAGAAAATACGAAACTTATGGACGGTTATGTAAATAGCCATCCATAATTGGACTAAATCTTCTAAAGACGATTGGAAAAGTGTAGAAAACGAACAGTACCCTCACAGTCCTTGCACAGTTCGGGGTGAGGAGAAAATACACGCCTATTATCAGGATATAGCCAATTAACAACAGTCTGTAAATTATAATGACCTGTTCAGATGTTTTCAGATAATAGAAGAAATGGGTGAAGATTAACACACTTATTGAAACTGATCATCGAATTATAGTGCGCAATATTGTTTCTATACTCAATAAAAATTTCAGCAGTGTAGATTACTGTTTTTGAAATTAACTTATTTAACCAAAAATATGCGGACGATTGATTCTTTAATGCTAATGGATGAAAATAAGCAACCACATTTGCTGGTGAGCTCACATATTAACAATATATGAAGACAAGCGGGATCAATTTTTAACTTAACGTCAGTACCGATGAAACTTGAATGCACTGATTTACTCTGGAAAGCATAAGAACATTCATGCAATTACGAATTCTGTCATCTCTGAAACCGAAGAAGTAAACAAACCCCACTTTTCCAACAGAATAAATTATAGTTTAATAATGGTTTTTTAGAACGTTTACATCGATTACATAACACACTACTAGCTACAAACACCGAGTATTATTCAAATTTACTGAACAGTCCAGTAAAAACAGCCATTCAAAACAAGAGGAATCACGCCGGGAGCACCGGGCTATGGCAGGCCCAGCCTCCCGAATTCAGCCCCAGTATTTCTAGAAACGCCTAAAGGAACAAAACGCAAATACCAAATCCGTCCATAAACTGAAATAAAACTAAAAATTAAAACCGCCAGTAAAAAATTATGACCCGCCCGATAAAATAAAGATACAGCAACAAGGGACATCAGTCGAGGCTCTGCGAATTGTAGGGAGGAAATGCCAACTCCCGCCGCCCCTGCGTTCCGTTCCGTTCTTCAAAACAAGTGAAGAAAAGTCAACTTTCTCTAGTTTTTTAAAGGATAATTAACGCCTTCATGTTGCTATTCATACGATAACTATAATCCGTTAATTAAAATGGATTATTCGACGACATAACCTTTATGTCTGGATCTCAAACCTTCGGATTAAAAGTGGTGCATAGAAGCCACAGGAATATATTTTTTTTATGGGAGCCATCTGGAAGATAGCGTCAGACATTGAAAACAAAGGAAACTATATTGAAAAATAACAGTGTGTACTTTACTAGTTTTATATTACTTAAAAATTAAAAAAAAAGTAAATAAATTAAAAAACCCCTTAATAAGGAATAACTAAAGAAAAACTAAACTGAAATTCTATTAACAGATTAAAATAATGCCTTTACAAAAAATAATGTGCAAAAAGATATGGAAGTACGAACTTATAAGTAAGTGGGATTATGTTTGCAAAATTTTGTAAAAATTGATTCCAAAGAAACTATCTATGTGACCTGGACGTATTACCCCCAAACTTTTACCAACAATATGCCCCATATACAGGAGTCAGTGAGCCAAATAACATAAAAATTGGTTTATCCAGTTAAAAGTTATTAAGCTTCAAACACGACGTTCCCCATGATTTTTTTTGGGGTCCTTGTATCACGAAACGTCGAGATATTAAAAAAAAACACATACTCCATTTTTTTTTACTGATTACATCATACTTTACTTCTTGCAGCAGAGCTCTAGAGCTATGATGATATGAAAGTAAAAATTTAAATACGCTCTACCAAGGTGTTACGTAAAATTTATCCACAGGACTAAATTAAATGATTTGAATCCGTCACAGACATTCTGAACAAGTTAAATCATTATAGGGAATTTTTTAACGAGTTTAATGTTTCGGAATTATTAAATTTTTATAACATTCTATTGTGGGGGTATTTAAACTCCATATGACGTTATGGAACGTCAAATCTTATCTGATGGAACGTTATCAATCTTACAGGTCAAAAGTTAATGAAGAGTTGGAAATCGGATGACGAAGAGCAATTACTTCATTTTTTCCTAGAAAAAAAAAAAATATAACCGGAAAAATATCTGGTTATAATAGAAGAAGTTGCTGTTTCCTGAATTCCGGGGAAATTCATTCTCTAGTTAGACGGAGCTCCTACACGTTTTGCTATAATCGAAATGCATTAAAAATGCAAAAACTTTCCTCAGTGACTAGTCGGACGAAAAGGCTGGATAGCCAAACCTTCCACTTCTCCATATCTTTCTTCTTAAACGAAATTTGGATTATTTAAAAGAATGGATCATTATAATCCATTATTACCATTACACAGTAGTTCAGTAATTCTGTGGTCGCCTAAGGAAAGAATTTGAAAATCATTTTCATATTTTAGGACCACTAAAAGAATGTATATCGAGGTCTACTGAATAGGTAAGAAAGAATACATATAACTCACATCTCTGTCAAGCTTTGTTTCAAAAAATTGATTAAGTTAGGTAAAAACCACAAAATAAATAATTAATTATAAATCTGAATCAAAACTTAAGAAAGATTTTTTCAATGGATCATTAAATGTCGATATTTAGAGTCCAAAGCCAACTTAATAACCAACAATTCATTAACCCTTAATTCCTACTCATTGAATTAAAAAAGTCGAATTTTAAAGAATTAATTTTCAATTTGAAAATATTTTGATTTCTATTTATTATTATATGCAAGATATGATGAATAAAATAGAGAAGGATAGTCCAATTACCAGAAAGATATAGTCCATATTTTTGAGTTGTACTATATCTCCAGCGACAAAGATTTGTAATTTGTAACATTTGTTTTGAATGGTACAATATATATTGCTAAAAAATCTAGTAAATAACGACTGAAATGAGATTAATTCATTTCCAGTCGATGGAGATGAATTTTTTGGCTGATGATTTAGGAGCAAATTCGAAATGAGATTATTCGTAATAAAATTACGTACCGTTTTATAGTAGTTAAGACTGAAAGTTATTTATTAATATTATACGTCCATTTACAAAGAATTCCTGAGGAAAAATTCCTCAAACGTCATGAAGCTGTTTTCTACGTTCAACTTAGAAAACAAGGAAGACCCGAAAAGTGTGATATTGCCTTTGATGAAGAGTAGGGTCTTTTTGATAATATGCCGTCTATAAGAGATAAACAGAACTGTTAAAGGTGGAATGAGCTGTATTGTAAAACAAAAGTAATAATACAGATATTGTAATTTATATTTAATTTATAAAAAATAAATTGTCATTTTTATACATAATTTTCCATAATTACTACTGCCCACCTTCTTTAAATCTAAATTTATAAGAATAAAGAAGAAAATAACATGTTTTAATGTCCAAGTAATATAAGATGGTAAAGAGTGTACAAAAAAGAATATCAGGGTTTCAGAATATCAGGGTTATTTAATACTTTTTAACTTTAAAACTTACAGTAATGAATAATAAAAAAACGAATAAAAAAATGAAAGAATAACTCCATTTTCGTGGCGGAATCTCAGCCTTCCATCTGCAGTCATGGTTCGAATCCCGGTCAGGCATGGCATTATTCATTCGCTAGAAATGACCATTCTCATTGGACAAAATGACCAAATCAGTCGATGTCTGCATCTCAAAAAAACAAAAAAAAAACACAGGAACACTTGTTCCAAGTGTTCAATGTGAGTAGCTTTCGTTACACGACAAACATCTAACCAACAGAAGAGTTCTTCCCACACTTCAAGCAGTACGTTTGGGGTAATTGGACAGTTGCTTCCATTCTACGTGTCAAGTCGGGTAAATCAGTAGGTAGTGAGGAGCATACATCCCAAAGGAATCACATCGAGTGGCCAACGCAAACAAGCTTCTCATCGTGTCAGAACCGACCAATCCACGTTGGATTCCCCAATCGGTTGGGGAAAACAATATTCAACTGATCCCCTACAGAAATATGTGGTTGAGGAGGTGCATCATCTTGTTGCCAAATAAAATTCTGTGGTCCTTTCTGTACTCTTTCGCTTTGTGGGAGTTCAGGAGGATTTTCAGACCTACTGATACGGACCTGATAGGTCCGCACCTCCTGATGTTAAACTGGTACGCTTATAAATGAGGTCCACACTTTGCACGTTGAATGAGGTTTTTGCACTTTTCCATTAAGAGGAAAGTTAGCTAATCACTAAGCGCGATACAATTAATAAAGTCGCCATTTTCATTCCGCAACATTTGAATTGAGAATTTGGCACAGCGTAGTCGGTAGACTTCGAAGCCTGTAACAGATGTAAATAATATTGACGCTTGCGTAACCGTTTCACTAAAATATTGGACACTGTAATCCCCGATATTACTAGTTAGCTGGTCTTTCTAATACTTTTTTTTAGAACTAAGCAGCAAAGATTCCCCGATATTTTCGACATTTTTTTCAGATACCCTCGGGCGTCCCGTAATCTTCCCTTTAGAAGACAAACATCGAATCTTTTCAAATGTATTATCCCATAGACCGAATGTTATTGTCACTCGGAGGTTCACGATTATAAAATGTAACTAAAAACTCACATTAAGCAAATTGAAAAACACAAAAGGCTTTTTGTTCGGAAGTCACCATCTTTGCCAATGGCGCTTTCATGCGGTAAGTTAGGGTGTCAATCTATGGCCATGGGCGTATTTAAAACTATCCTTTCGCTCTTTGATTCTAGCTAGCTTTAAATCAACGCTGTACATTTCATCTAAGAGCTATAATAAATTAAAGCTTTGTTTTTTTCTTTTGTACACGCGGTATAATTCAATTTTTCCTATCAATTAGTTTATTTAATTGGAAAAAGTGTATTTTTTTTAAGGGCAATGACTGCCTATTATTGTGCCATTTGTTCATTAATTTATTGTTTTTTTTTTAGCCTAAAATTTGTAATAATATATAAAAATAAAGGTTTATAATTAAAAACATATTATTTATATAAACGATTTATAAAATTATATGTATATATCATGAATTATGATCAACCAATTATATATTTTACTTCTTTCTTTTTTTTTTTTTTTTTTTGTTTTACCTCCGGAACCACCGTTAGGTTATATCTTCAGAGGATGAGATGAACGAATTG
>JAAAKQ030494888.1:6276-21000 GCA_010016005.3 Zanna intricata
CCGACATCTACTGTAGGCGACTGTTGTTACATAGAAAAATGGCCACTTGGCCGGACAGGGATCAAATTTTAGTTGGACTAAAATTTTAGTTGGATCCTGATGTCTAAAGAGTTAGTCTATTACCTAGACCGCTCACCAGCATACTTAAACACTCACCCTCAGAAGATACAAATACTAATGCGGTTACGAAACTGTTCAGATGCGGTTTTAGATTTAATTTGAATTCTTCCTTAATTGTATGCATTGTATAATTCATACAAAAAAAAAGTAAATTCTTACTCAACTAAATAAACAAATAGAAATTTTATTTACTATCCACAGAATATTTTAGTTCTTTCCAGACTCAACGTTTCTCCTTCATCTCTCTTTCTTAAGATGCACCTTTTTATGGTCACATCCTTATTCTATGATGAACATTGCAAACGTTTGCTTAGGCAGGGATCTATTGATTTTTTTACTTTTATTTTGCTAGTGCCCTGTTCATTGTATGTCTAATAGCTGATTGCAGCCTCCGTAATTTCGTGTATTGTTTAATTATTTTAGTTATTATCTTTCTTTTTCTCTGTCTATATATCTCTAAATTTGAAATATACGATTTCGAACGCTAAAACCCTAATTGAATTTTATTTTTTTTTTAAGTTTTCAAGCTTCTTTTTTGTCATATTATTTTTAATGTTTTAAATTAAAAGTGATGAAAAATCATTTTATTTTTATTTATAGTAAAAATAAAATGTTTTTTGTAATGAAAATTTGATGTGTGACAGTAAAAATATTTTATATTAAAATTGTTTGAATTCTATCGGTAAGATTACTAAATGCTTTTCGATGACGTTGTTTTTCTGTAGTCGTTTCGTTCGTAATTATTAATCAGGGTTGAATGTGCTTACAGTACTATTGTTGGCGTTCTCTTGGAAAATAAGATATGTTCTATTTTAAATAGAGTTGTAAAAGAAATCAAAACTGAAATATTTTTTTATTGTTTGCTGGCACGCACTCGCTGTGTTTAGCTTTTATTTATTTGCTGTTCTATTGTCGAGTATTTTATTTTCTAAGAAAATATTCTGCTGTATTAGTTTACTAAAATTTTGTATAGTGGTATTGCTGCGTTTATTTTTATTTATTCATAATTTTTCCTATTTTATATATCATAAGAGCATTTTAATAATTATTTACGCGTTAGTTTTCCAAAATAAATTAATTTTTTTAGGGACATGAATATCGTACGGTAAAGCGGGTCTTATAAAAATATACGCTTGTACCTTTATTTTCTTTGTTTTCTGAAGATCTGAAAGTATTATTGTGTGCCTTTAATTTATACAATTTCGATTTTGTTTATTTAATAGTAACTTAATTTAAATACACATAAGAGCTTCCTGGTTGGCCAGTTTGCAGTACAATTACGTTAAAATTTGTTACCAGTTATTCTACTGCGGTATAAATTCTCCAAACGTTCTTTATGGTAACCCATTTATTGCTGTTTATTTACTGCATCTTACATTATCAATTATTTGCTTTAGGTATGATTTTTTATTTGCGTACTAAAAACGTATAGTTATACCCTTAACATGTAATTTACCGTATAGTTCTCAAAAAACTGATACTATAACGATGATATTATAAAACTAATGTTAAAACTAAAACTGATATTATAACGGCCTATCGAATTGTATATATATATATAGTGGGGTTTTGACTTCATAATAATAATTCTGACTTAATAATTCATAACTTCTGACATAATAATGATTACAACTTCGGATAAAGTATTGTAGGAAGATGAACTGTATGTTTGTTAAATGGAAGAGAAACACTCCAAGTTTCTTAACTGTTCAGTAATTTCGATGTGTTTTCCTTAATAGCCCTGCAGATGTCAAGACGATATTCAGTCTTTTTTCATAAATGACAGAGATCATCTTGCATAATAGAAGAAATAGGCTTTCGTGATTTTTTCTTTTAAACGGTCCATATTTCGAAATTGAGCTGGATAGATTTGTGTTTTTATTTAACCCCAAAAATATAGATCCGTGGGGTAAGGTCTTAAGACCGTGGCTGCCAGGCGATCCACCCTTCTCGTCCGACCCATCGCTGAAGATATGTTTCGTTAAGAAACTCCTTCCCATCGACGAATATTATTTTAATGCGGTGGGAAGTCTTCATTGATCACACGACAGTATTCACGCTTAACACATTAATTGATTGAAACATAGCCACAATACAAATTGAACCTCTCTCTCTCTACACCGCAAACATAATGACTAACGCGCATTATTGCTTGCGTGTACTGAAAACACAACTCGCATGCGCTAGTTGTTAATTAAAAAAAAAAAAATTATTGTCTAGAAATTTTTTGTCCCCCCTTTTTTTTTGTAAAGTGTATCCTACAAGATGATTATCACTGGAAAATTTTTCAAGCTAAGACATAGTTCATAGTACTATATTCAAAGTACATAACTTAGTTTACAATCGTAAAAATCTCTGGTTAAAATGTCTTTGTTCTGCAAGTTCTTTTTTTAAACATAAGTAGTTTATGTTCTCCCACAAAAAAAAAATAAATTGTCAAAATAACATAATGCAAATTTATGATTATGGCTTTTTTTTTTTTTTAAATGTAAGCCGAATTTATTGATCTTATATTTAGTCTCAGTTCAGTTGATATATATATATATATATATATATGTTTATACAATTTTAAAATGCTTTTTTTTTTGTTATATATTTTTATG
Organism: Zanna intricata; assembly: GCA_010016005.3. Classification (NCBI taxonomy): domain Eukaryota; kingdom Metazoa; phylum Arthropoda; class Insecta; order Hemiptera; family Fulgoridae; genus Zanna; species Zanna intricata. The sequence goes on from JAAAKQ030494888.1 coordinate 9,000, forward strand.
TCAAACCTAATAACGTATGTTTTCCAATAATATTTTTTTTGTGCTTTATAACAGTTTTCATTGAAAATTTTAGAGATGCAGTCTGTGATTTATTTTAAAAACTTTGTCAGAAAAAAAAATATATTCTCACACTAATTTTTCTTTAAATTTGTTTAAAAAAAATTATTACGGGCTTTTTTACAGTCGGAGTCAAAATCTCTGGGAAAATTTTTCGCTAGCCTTTCCCAATTTTCTCAGTTCTCGTAAATCAGTGTTTGCAGTTCTGTGTTTATGGATTTTTTTTTTCACGGTTAGAACTTAAATTACTTATTTCTAATTATTTGTGAAACGCTTATCTCCGATGGATGTATGTAACTTTTTTTTTTATTTAGAAAAATAATTCACCCCGTCATCTCGAAGATTTGAGTTAGAATATGTTTAGAAAGTATTTTAGTGCATGAAAAATCACAAGTGCCGTATAAAAATTATCAAAACTGATGAGGATTCGAACCCGGGGGGTTCTGAATGAGATGATAACCATTCTCTACGCAGTTAATTAACGATTAAATAACTTAATGATTATCGTTTCGATTTGATTTTTTTTTTTAAATATGTATTTACTCAATTAAAAGTATTTTGAGATATTTTATATTTTTTAAACTGTCTTTAGTTAAAAGTACTACCGTTGAATTCCTATCCTTGAAGAAAATATACTCCACGGTAAAAACAAAAATATGTAAATTTGTTAATTTACTTCGTCGCATTCTATTCACTGGTTTTTACCCCTTGCATGACAAGTTCCCGTGTTAAATGTGCTTGGTCAATATCTTTTTTACTAGACCATGTAATAACTACTTGCTTCAGTAGAACAATATATTTTCCTGTCTCAAATATTACAATTCATATAAAATTTAGTTAATATTTTACCGTATGATTAGTTTTCTCTTTATTTTTGTTACAGCCGTAATATTAATGTTTAAATCACCACAGTAACAAAAAAAAAACCATCTGACAATGTTATAAAACTTTCCCTGCATTTTCATAGAACTCTTAAAAATTAACTCGTCTCCCGGTAATGAAGTTGAACATTTTTTTTACGTGTACAACTTTAAGCATTTTCTTACTTGTTTCATAATGGTGAAAAAAAAAATAGTTTGTTAGATATCGGAAATGGTACTCAGGTACTTCCGAAAATAGCATAGCTATACTGAAGGATGACAAGCATTCCATCGCCGTGATTGCTCGGAAAAATTAGGAATAAAGTGGTTACTCCATTGTCTTATTTTTTTAGCCAAGATACGTAGTGTAACGCTTTAATTCTGTCGATTTAAATTTCATCTAGGTTACGGATAGAATTTAGATAAACATTTACGTAAACCGATTTATTATACGATTAAAAAAATTTAGAAAAATTAGACCTACAATAAGGTATCCGTAAAATGTATAATTAAAAATACTAAAAATGACATTATTTTGGTATGTTTAAATAAAATATATATTAAAAAAAATTTATTCTAAGCTTAACTGAATTTCTTAAATGTTTACTTAGTTCGGTTAATAAATTCTTGGCCGTACTTTCTAATTTTATAATTAGTATTATTATATTATCTAATATCATTAATACTATTTAGATTTACTATTATTAAAAATATTTAAAAAAAGTAAGAAATAAAATAATTTTTTGAATAAAAAAAAATATATATATAACTTTGTTGACTTCACTGAACATTACGTTTATGTTAATTACGTTTATGGACTTGAATATTTATATCTGTACTAAAGTTCACTACAGCTAATATTAATGCAGTATTGTTTATTATATGCGTAACTCATTAAATACAATGATCCTTGCCGCGTTATGTATATATTTTTGCTATCGTAAGGAAGTTTAGGTATTTTCTGGTTTTTTTTTTTTTTTAATTAAAAAAATACAGCGATTTCGTGTTTACTATGTTCTGTTAGCGATTTATTAAAATAATGGATTAATTTGTGATTGTAAGTGGCACATACGATTTGAAGTTATCGTTCCGTTAGGATTGGAATTTTGAATAATTGCACATATAAAATATCTTCGGCTCAGTATAACATGAGAAGGAAAATCATTCATGCGTCATGTCTTCATGAAGATCTACTTCAGAAGTTTCGATGCCTGAAGTACTGTTTGATTAACTGTTTATGAAATATTATCGCGTCGTATAATTTAAAATAAGTACAGTACGATTCCGCTGTATGCGGCCATTCGGTGACAACTGTCATACCCACGTTGTAGGCTAACCGCGTTATTTCGAAGATTAAGTAATAAGATGAGTTAAAAAAAACAATACCAATTGAGTTATTACATGCTTTTCTTTAACTCACCATGTTTTTTTTTGTCATGTCCTCAAATCCTTATTTTAATATACTTCTTGACATTGCCGATTTATGAAACTTTGCCCGTTACTAGTTTTTGTAGATAATTTTAAAATTGCGGTTATTATGCGTTCCGGTGCCTAAAGAGTCTCAGAATTAATTAGTCGTTACATTTGTGACATTAATGCTTGTACAGTATTAATTTTTTATTGAAACAGCTAACCGATGGTGGTTGCGAGTTATTTAAAGAAATTACTTCTATGACTGATATAAATTGTATGGGATAAGGTTTGTTATACTTGTATTTTAATTATTATAAATTTGAATCGTTTACATTTGCAAATGTATGTGAGGATGAATAGAACTCGTGAATATCCAGTAGAAATGCTGGTTAAATCTTTATTAAATTGGAAACTGATGGATTGTAGTTAGTAAAATTTGTAAAACAGTAATATTCTGTTTAACGTCATTGTTTGTTCAGAATAAAAATAAATAAAATTTAAATGAAATCAGCTCAATACAAATTTTTTACCTACGTATTTTTATGTTTTTACGAATTATAAAAAGAATCCAGAGAATAAAGTATACTTCATTAAAACTCTTAATTATCTCTAACACCCGCTTCATAAAAAGGATTAATTCGTAAAAGTTAAAAAAATATTTAATTAATTAGTAAAAATTACTAGTTTTGATAAAATTTGCAAAATCATTAGGACGAAAGTTTAAACTATGTGCTACTTATAATTGAGTAAAATAATGGTTGAGAATGTGAATTTTACCAAATTAAGGTTTTATAGGTCACGGTGGTTTTTTTGTAAACTAGAATGTCGCCAAAAAGCGTATGGGTTTCCGTTCCGGAAGGGATGGAAAAGTGTTTTTTTTTTTTTTTGTTTCTATCTTTTCAAATATTTTCTAAACTTATGTTGATAATTTTTATCAACGTCTTGGCTTGAATTGCTGTTTAACATCTAAAGTTTAATTTAAGATCCATCCAAATCTTCTTGTTATAATATCTCTCTCTTTTATGTGTTTAGCCTCCGGAACTACCGTAAGGTATTACTTCAGAGGTGAATGAGGATGATGTGTATGAATGTGAATGAGGTGTTGTCTTGTACAATGTGTTATAATATCTCGTTAACTTTCAATTAACCAATAATCAATTATCTTTTAAAAAAAAATTGATAAATTTATTTATTTATTATTATGTCGTTTGAATTATTCATTTTAGTAAAAACAGATTTCGCGAGTTAAAAATTTATTAATTGTTAAAAAAATGAATTTTTTAAACGTTAAAACTAGTATTAGTCAAAATATTGTACATAAAAACGTTTCGTTGATCTTAAATAAAAGGAAATTAAGTAAGCTTTATTGGATTTAATAATTAGTAAAAATTATTTTTTTTAGGTGTGGTAATTTTTAAGCGTGTGTGGGTAAGAAGATTTTAACGTTTGCGGTTATAATTGGATAATTTACAAAAAAAGAAGAGAAAGTACTTAAAATTGAAAGCAGTTTATATAAGTTCAAGCTTTTCTGTAGCATTTCGGTTTTTTTTTCTTGTGTAAAATGTTAGCTTTTGAAAAAGATATGTAGAACAATCTTTCTTAAAAAAAATATTTCTTATTCAATTTTTTATCAAAATGAATTGAACAAGTATTAAATTAATAGAATATACATGTACTTTAATTAATTTTTTTTTTAAATCGGTAGTTTTTGAGATATTAAAGACGAACCGCTTTTTCATCTTTATAAATAATAAATAAAAATCAATTTATTGCTTATTTCTTTCTGTACTATAATACAATCTTTTTCGAAGCTAAATAAACAAAGTAAAACTTGACTAAAGACGTGGTAACTTTTGTTCTTATTGTTGTTAATTTCTGTATTATTTCCTTAGTCATCGTCCAAGTTTTACTAACAAAAGATCGTAACCGGTAGCACACGTCTATCGAACAAACTTTTTTTTCTGCATCAGATATATCTGTATTTGTTAAATTCTGCCCATCTCTCTCTCTCAAGCTTATAATTTAAGTAGACGAAGCTCGCAACATTTTCTACTTCTTCGTTCTTTGCCTTAACTATTCCTATTTCTTCCCAGTTGAAATCCATAATTTTTATTTTCATTAACTTCGCTAAGTTCCGATTTTCTAATTTCTTCATTAATTCTTTCATCATTTCACTACCTTACTCCAGGACCTTCCGATTAATATCACATAAACTAAAGATTTTTGGATATTCAACTGTTTTCGAGGATGTTTATATCTTTATATTGGCAATCTAAACTCGGCCCTTTCTAATAGTGCGATGAACATTTTTTTGTCGATATATTTGCGACTTTTAGTTGTAAATATTTTATGCAACATTTTACAGATGTTATATCTCAATGAGAAATTGACGTAAAAGTTATTTTTTGTAAGTATAAATTTCTTTGCGATTAGGATATTTTATTGGAATTTTAGATTAGTGCTCGATCTATGGCTGATCTTCAGTTTACACGCTATAAACCTTTTTTCAAAATTATTCATTTCAAAATTTAATATTATAAATAGGGCTTATCATTAAATATTTAAGATCGTAAAAAAGTACATCGGTTCCATTACAAATGCACGGCTGAGGAAATAAAAATTTTATAAATATAATAATTCCCGTTAAAACAACATTATTAATTTTTTCCTTAATTATTAACTATTTTTAATTATTCATTTTGTAAATTACGTACGCTATTATAAAGTTGAGGGATCCGAATAGTCAGAGTTTTACGTTTAAATAAATTGTATTTCAGATATTTTTCTCATTAATGGATGTACCATACACTATTGCACGTGGTTAATTATGTAACACCTATCCGCCAGTTGCAGTGGTATTACATAATAAGGAGTGTGGGTCTTAATAAAAAAAAAGCGGAAAAATTATTGCAAATATGTACTGATTTACCAATACGTATAAAAAAGCAGCCCAAGAATAGTTTATACGAGCAAATATACATCTCTTAAAGATTAAATGAAATAATCTGATGTGAACAACAATGACTTCCTTGTACCCCTATTAAGTAATATATACACATTTTTAAAAGTACGTAAAATTTTATTTCATGAATAACTTATAATATATTTTCATATTATTTTTTTTATTGTTATTATTGAATTATTATTTATCGTAAACATTTTTTAAAATCAGAGGTTAAAAATTAAAATTTCAATATATTTAAATTAAAAAAAAAGAAAAGCAGATGAAATCTGATTTGAACCGATATGTAACTTGGTAAGAGCCAAATATTTCATTAATTAAAATTTTATTCGGCTATTAATTATTCTTTATGAAAATAAGTATCACTTATGATATATAGTTGAAAAGCTCTCAACGAGGGCTTATGACTGAAGTTAAGAAAACTTTCGTAATCCTAATTGTTTTGGATTTTGGACATTTTTGGTTCAACCTATTGCAAAAAAAGGGGAGGTGCACAACTAAATGTTACAGCATGCCTAAATCCAAAATTTCAACATTCTACGGATACTCGTTTTTGATTTATGCGAATACGTACAGATATCACGCCGAAACTAGTCAAACTGGATTCAGGGATGGTCAAAATGGATATTTCTGTTAAAATCTTAAAACTGAAATTTTTCGCGATTACAGTACTTACAAGGAAGAACTGATTATAGAAAATATCATACTGCTTACATTTACAGCGATTGATACATCTTGTTAAAGTATTTATTTTAAACTTCTATTAACAGGAAAAAAGGAAGTTAAGTAAGATATTTCATCTTTTTTTTTTTTGTTCAAAGTTATTATTGTTGAACAATAATACCGTAATAGTAATAAAAGAATTTACCCGTATTTTAAACGATTGGTCTTTCTATCTGTTTAGCCTCCGGAACTATCGTTTCCATTCATGATGTGTATGAATGGAATGAAGTATAGCCGTGTACAATCTCAGGTCGACCACTCTAGAGAAGTGTGGTTAATTGAAACCCAACCATAAACGATTGGTCTACAATGCTTAAAAAAACGAATAATATAAGTCTTCTATTTTTGTTGTGATCTTCTGTTTCATCGTGCATACATTTAGATTCTAAAAACATTTTATTTCAAATGCTTCCTTCTTTTTCAAAAAGTAGAGCAGTGAAGGCGATTTCGTAAATTTGATGTTCATAGAATTTTACATGCTACTCTTATTGTTCGTGTTTTCGAAAAATTGTTGTATTTCTTAAATCGTTAAAGATAAAAAAGTTGCCACATTTTAAATACGATAGTAGTGTCATAAAAACGTGAAGGAAGTGCACGTATTCCTATGGGATTTTACGTTTTTCTAGGCTGGAAGTTTTAACGGGATATTCGTGAATCCCAATCCAAAACTAGCATAACTTATAAAGAGCTTAAGTAGCGCTAAAGGACCTCTTGACAGAGGATATGTGAACTGTTTGATTCAGTTTGTTATATCTACCTCGTTATATGGATGTGAAATGGTGGGTGTTCGGTATGGTGATGGTTCTAACAACGTATTGTAAGAAAATATTTAATTGACCGAAGCCTATTCCAAATAGTATTGTGAGAATAGAAATGTGAAGGGAGCTGAGTAAATTGTTATTTCAGTCGTAAAAAGAGTTTTAGAACGATTGATAGATCTAAACGATACGATGAATGAACATTTTCAACATTTCGTCTCCGTTTACTGCTACTTAATTCTTCTATAAATAAATAATACAATACAATAATCTTTAATTGGTACAGCGAACTTGAAAACATCCTTTAAATAGAAGTAAGTACCCCAAATCTACCGCCGATTATTAAGAAGTAAGAAAGTAAAATAAAAACTTTGTAAGTATTATTTAAAACATACAAAATTATTCCTACAAAATAAAATTACTATTTTAAAAACATCAATGCCTTTATTTATCAAGAGCAGTAAATGACTTTCATTATAATAGGAATTATATAGCATTAATATTTATTATTTTCATTTCTTTATTTTTGAAAAAAAAAAAACTGAATTACTGTGCGTGATTTTTTATATATTTTTTTAAAAATAACTATAAATAAATGTAAGAAGTGGTTCAAATAGTCAGTGTCTCTTTTCCTCGAGTAGGTTGTATTAAATTGTCCGCCGCATGAAAAAGGACGAAAGAAAAAACTTTCAGTTTCAATGGCCTGGAACTTATACTACCATTTAGATTGTAAAAATAAAGAACAAGTTGGCTAACGGATAGGCACCTTAAAAAAGATTAACAAATAGTGGCTGATAGTAGAATAAAAGTTTAAAAAACAAACTGCTTCAATTTTTTTTTTTTAAATTATTCTGTAAAGTGATAATTATTTCCTTGAAAGAATTTTTTTTGTTATGTAAAGGTTAGCGGATAAATCGAATCCTACAGGCTAAAGTAAGTATACAGTAAATGAAATAAAACTGTTACAATAATAATAATTTTGCAAATGTTGCCTTTAAAAATATTCAAAATAGAATTATGAATATTTAAAAATATTTATAATAGAACTAAAGTGTAACGCACGCGCACGCGGTGTGTATGTGTGTATATATGGTATATTTATTTTGTGTATACAGTAAGTATCATTTATAGTGACATCAGACGGTGACACACAAAATAAAAATTTAAGTATAATTTTTTACGATGGTGTTACAAGAAAGAAGAAACTACTAGTGTAGACTACGTATACGTATTGTATACTTAAAAATAGGTTTGTTTTAGTTATAATGATTTAAATATTTTTTATGATAACAATAAAAGAGTATGTGTCTACTTTCTTACGTCTTTGACGTCATTTTAGGCGGTATTAGCTTTTTTCTTGTAACATGTGGTATGGTAGTGCTAAGTTATTTTTGGATCGTCAATATTTGATAGATTGAACAAAGGCATGATTTACAGTATCTTCCTGAATTTCCTTGTACGCGTTTGTGTGGTTTTTTGACGCATTTTTACTTGTTTACTTTAGCGTTGAGTGTAAATATAATTTTCTTTGGCTACTTAATGAATTAAATTAAATTTGTACGCCTTTTCGTGACTTCTTACTAATACATATTTTATTAGATTTTATTCTTTAATTCAACGACAGACGAGAAATACGCCACTAAATTATTTCCTTTGTGATTTTCTTTCTTGAAAGAAAGGGTTAGTTAGCGCTTATTTACTATAATTTGTTGCTTATTACTTCATCGTCAACCGGTACGACGAGCTAAAATTTAGAAAGCTATTGACCGCAACTCTGTTAACTACTGGGTATTCTGTACTCCATTAGTAGTTTGGTGCAAGCCCTGCTCTTAATTAATGAATTGCTTTATACAGCTACGATTATATATATCTTCTCTTGTATGAGAAAATTACAGTAGTTGCTAAATAAACTAGGAAACCCTTATATTAACTTATACAATTATTGTAGTGCCTCGTATTACAGGGTATAAATGAGTAATGTAATTCACGATATTATAGTTGTATGCTGGCAGTGACAGAGATGATAGATCTACTGTTTATTTAGCATAAATGTATTTGCTAAATATCTTTAAATTACCGATATTGAAATTACTTCCATCCACTGAGTAGATCCATAATAATTGCATGTGTTTATTTACTCTATCAGTTATTGATAAGAAGTAAACAAAAAAAAAAAAGCCTTCTAAATGGTTACGTATTCATATAAATTTCCTAGCTTGTTAAATGTTGTTTGTTTTCTGTTCATACAATAACAATATTTATTACCCGGCTTGTTTTGTTAAATAATTTTTTAAAACTTGGTCAGAATTCCTCTCCCCGCAAAAAACAAATTGTATGAAAATTGTTTCAAAAACGTTTTTCTTTTCTTAATTTTCATGAGAAGTATAATGATAAGGTATTATTTGTTCAATAGATAGAAAAGTTATAAAGAGTTTATTACATATTATGCTTTACTGATTTTTAATTGTATATTTTCATACTCGTAATTATTAATAATTATATTTGAAAAAGTATGGCCTTTTTTCGCGAAAAGAAAAAATAAATAAAAATATACGACTTTATTCTTTAATTAAAAATTAAAGATTAAACTCTCCATAATCAGCTTCTATCCACTCACGAAAAAATATTCTATTAAAATGATTGATTTCTTGTTAATTATGATATATAACTCGATAGATTTTGAATGTAGTAAACGTATTTAATCTCTTATTGTATGAAAATAATCTCTTGAAATAATTACTTTACGTGTTTCTTTTCTTAAATCCCTAATTGTAAAGTAAGTAACAAAACAGTGGCATAAGACGCACTGGTTTATTGGTGGAAGGGGGAGGGAAGATTTCTACAAAATCAAAAAACGTAATTGTTATTTTTAATCGTAAAGAATATGAAACTTTTTGAAAAATTTCTTAGATTTAAAGCAAATTTAATAATTTTAGCAAAATCTAGTCTTTTTATTAAAATATCATCCCTTTTCTCTCTTTACCTTATAAATCCATATTTTATAGACGATTTACGACTTTCCAGAATGTCATTTAATGAAGCCACCGGGTCTAGTGGTGATTTCAAAACTGAGGGTTCTAAGGTTCAAATCCTAGTAAAAAGACAGTTACTTTTGTACGAATTTGAATACTAGATCGTGGATACTAGTGTTCTTCGCTGTTGGGTTTCAATTAACTACACAACTCAGGAATGGTCGACCTGAGAGTATATATTTCCCTTACAATGTACTACATTTCCTTTACATTTATTTTACATCGTCATCTGAAGTAATACCTTACGGTGGTTCCGGAAGCTTAACAGAAAAAGAGTGAATATAATTTAGTGAATAATACTAAATATGTCAAGTAAAAAAAGTCAATGAACGTAATTATTTATTTATTATCTGTTTTGATAGTACAGTTTATTCTGTAGATTATTTGTTACAGTGGTGTAAATGTTTAAATGTAAAAGTTTAGGAAAAGTAAACTCTCAGTTGGTTATACTGTTAGTCGAAAGTTCTGATGATTGATTTTCAGTTAAACGTTATATTAATTCACTTACATATAAGCGTTTATTTTATTTATTGTAATAAAACAGAGAATAGAAGGTTAAGTTTTTTAATCGTAAATGTTGCATTAAAAATACAATATTAAATTGTAATGGTTTTTTTTTTTTTTTCAGGTAAGTTCTGTTGTAGACGATATCTGTAGGAAAATTATACCCTTTACGGTACGTGTGTTGGTAATTAATTTTATATTTTTAAGCTCTGTGAAGAAATATTATTGTAGACTTGAACATTTTTTTTTCGAATTTGATTTAATTTTTATACGGAATAAAAAATGAAAAAAAAAAAAAAAAAAAAAATTTTTTCAACATTTTGAACGAGGAATAAATCTAGTTTTATAGTTTAAATGTTTTATACCTCGTACTGGAAATTTTTGCTTTAATTGAGCGCATTGATTATTCTCTTCAAGGAAAAGTATTACATTAGATAAAGTAGTGAACTTTTTTCAGAGAAAATTGTACTAAAGAATTTTTCTCTTTGTATTGCAAACATAGACGTGAAGTTAAAATAATTAAATTTGCCCGAATGTAACATCATAAAGTAGTATCTCGATAAAAAAAAAACTTAATATTAAGAATAAATACATTAATTTTTTTTATTCTCTATACATACATTTTTTCCATATAAAAAACTGATTAGAGATTGTAAATTTATGGGTTAATGTGGCAAAAAGTTCTTTGAGAATAATAGAATAGAAATTATAGTTCTTGAAAAAGCCTACAATGTTTCTTGTACGTTGCAGTTTTTGTTGCTGTCAAGTTTTTTCAAATATTTTTTAATTCAGATATTTTTATTCAAATATAATTAAATTTGATGGTTTTTTTGAGATCTTAAAATCTCCAGAGGCTTTAGCGTAACTGATTCTTGTAATTAAGAAGGCAATGATTTTTACGATTGTTAAAGTGATTATTTTGATTGCTGAAAATCCTATATGTATAGGGAGTTCAACTTTTTAAATAACGGTCAGAACGTAAAAATACAAGAGACCTCTTTTGTCGGGGATCAAAGGAAACTTAGGGGCCCACGGTCAGATCCTCCCTCCAACTAACCGAAGGGGCTGTTAGTAACGAAGCTTTATTAAATTGTCCAGCAATTGAAATTATTTAATTCTATTATTCAATCACATTTTATTTAAATTTGTTATTAAATATTTGCATTAATGTCTTGAGTTTAATAGATTTTGAATTATTGTTCGGAAAATATTAGCTGTTAAAATAAAAAAACGATTAATTTATAGAATATAAACGCATTTTAGAATAAGGAAAATGAAACTTATATGTATTAATATTGAAAAGGAGGTTTGTTCTATCTATGATTGCTACGTAATGTCTTGTCAGGGATGATCTGGTTGTTGCTGTTAAAAATTTATTGCTCGTTGTATCTTTTCCGCACGATCGGTTCCCAGTTTTGAAGATCATTGAACAAGCGTACCGTTTAACTTGTGGGCTATTAAAATTGTGAATGTGATTTTACAGTAATTATATGCTAACGAAGAAGGTGTTAAAAGATTTGTTCAGACGGGTGTTACATTTACAACGGATTAATGCATCATAAAATAAAACTTCATTGTCTCTCACCAATATATAATTAAATTTTACATGTTCACTTCGTTCGTATTTCTCCTAAAATATATATTTATATATATATACATACATACATACATACATACATACATACATACATA
>JAAAKQ030494899.1:0-20999 GCA_010016005.3 Zanna intricata
CCTGACCGGGATTCGAACCCGGGACCTTCCGGATGAAAAGCCGAGACGCTACCACTCGGCTACGGAGGCCGGCATGCTTCGGAGGCCAGCCCCATTCGCGCTGCCATGCTTCCATCGCGAGGCCGTTAAGCCTCCTCCGCAGGTCGGGAATGGGCAACTGGACGAAATTTCGACCCGGTGCATTGAGATCATCGTTCCGCTTCGGTACAGGCCAGGCTCGAAACCGCATCCCAAATACCTCGGTTTCCCTGCCTCTACGCAATCTCCACATGGCCGCACGAATTTTCACCACTAAATCGATTGGGAGCGCCCTCATTTCATTTCAGTATAACTTCTACATCCTATGTCCCTAAAAATTTGTTTTAAATTATCCAAACGTTGCCTGCCTATATAGTTTTTATTATCTACGTGTCTCGCCAATATCAAAACGACTATTCCAGGATGCTGTAATATGTAGCCTATAAGTCTGTCATTTCTTTTAAGTATATTTTTCCTAATTTGCCGCATCACCACTTCATTTCTCACTTTATCCACCGATCTGATTTTTAACATTGTCCAGTAGAACAACATTTCAAAAACTTCTAATCTTTTCTTCTCAGGTACTCCTATCATCCATATTACACTTTCATATAAAGTTACAAACATACTTTCAGAAGTGTCTTCCTTAACTTCTGATGTAAGCAAATTATAGTTCTGAATGAAAGCTCGTTTTGCTTCGTTTTTCGGAATTTTATATCGCTCCGACTTCATCCATCTTTAGTAATTCTGCTTCCAAAATAATAAAATTCCGTACTCTTTTATTTTTTTATTTTTGTATTTAATGGTCCATTTACACATTTCACTACTTTCGTTTTGTTCTTGTTTATTTTCATGCGGTAGTTGTTGTGTAGGATTTCATCCATACCATTCAAACGTTTTCCTAAATCTTTTTTACTCTCTGCTAGAATTACTTTATCCTCAGCAAATCGAAGCATCTTTATCATTTCACCTTGCACTATAATTTTGGATCTAAACTGTTCTTTAACTTCATCAATTGCTAGTTCTATGTAAAGATCAAAAAGTAAGGGGGATAGGGAGCATCCTTGTCAGACACCCCTGCTTATTATCGCTTCTTTCTTATGTTCTTCTATTAATACGAGTTACAGTTTTGTTCTCGTAAATGTTAGCAACTCTTCTTCTATCTCTATGCTCGAACCCTAAATTTTTTTTAAATGCTGAACATTTTATTCTAGTCTACATTATCAAATGCCGTTTCTATGTTTATAAATGCCATGTATGTTGGTTTGTTTTTCTTTAATCTTCCTTTTACTATTAATCTGAATGCTAAAATTTCTTCTGTTGTCCTTATAATTTCCCTAAAAACCAATTGGTCTTCTGCTAACACTTCTTCCACTCTCCTCTCTTTTCTTCTATACAAAATTCTAGTTAAGTTTTTTTATGCATGAGTAGTTAAGCAAATTGTTCTGTATTCTTCACATTTATCTGCTCTTGCTTTCTTTGGAATCATGACAATAACGTGACACCTCCCCTGGACCTGATAACATTTGTTTGAGTATGCTCTCACATCTTCCTAATTCGGCACTACAACACCTATTGAGTTCCTATAATAATTTATTCCTCTCCGAAGTTTTCCTTTCAGCTGGTCAAAAGCCATTGTCGGACCAGTATTTAACCTGGTAAAGATAAAGCAAGTTCCTTTTGCTACAGCCCCATTTCCTTATCAAGCGTATTATGTAAATTAATAGAGAGAATGGTGAACCGAGACGTACATAGTATTTGGAGAGGCATGGCCTTTTATCTTCAGAACAGTGTGGTCTCCGATAAGGACGGTTTTCCGTTGACCATTTACCGTCATTGGAATCAGCTATCCAAAACGCTTTCCTTATCCACCAGTGCCTCGTGGGTATAATTTTTGATATTAGAAAAGTGAATGATAGGGCTTGGCAACATGGTATTCTTAACACTCTTAAAGAATGGGGAATGAAGGGCAATATTCTTGCAGTTATTAGGGGTTTCTTGAATGACTGAACATTCCGTGTTCGGGTTGGAGATTCTCTATTGATAGTGTCATCTTGGAGAATGGAGTACCTCAAGAAAGTTTCTTAGTGCTACCTTATTTTCTATAGCCATCAACAATATCACTAAATGTGTGCAGCCATCAGTCTCATGTTAATTATTCATTGATAATTTTGCTATATATATTATGTCCCGTTCAACAGCCATAGCAGAGAGGTTACTACAGAACACAATATCTCGTCTTGAAGCTTGGTCAAAGGTTCACATTTTCACCCGAGAAAACTAAATGTGTAGTCTTTTCTCGGCTACCGAATCCTTGCATTCTACAAGTATTTCTCAACGGAGAGCTGATTGCTGTCTTTCCTGGTATCAGATTTCTTGGTTTAGTTATTGATTGCCGTCTTACGTGGGTGAAACACATCAAAGAATTGAAAGTAAAAAGTTTTAAACTTTTATATATGTTTCGAGTCCTTAGCAACACAAATTGGGGAGCCGATCGGTCAAGTATGATATACTTTTATTATTCTTTTGTTGATTCCCGTTTAGATTACGGTTTTGTCGCCTACATTTCAGCGGGTTATACCGTACTTAAAATGCTGGATGCTGTACATCACTCTTTCCTTCGAATTGCACAGGTGTCATTAAAACAAGCCCTTTTGTAAGCTTGCTTGTTGACTTCAGTGAGCCATCACTTTGGCCAGCTTTTAGCATCTTACGTTATCCGTCTCAAAGGACAGTCAAATAACCCTGCATTTTACTCGGTTCTTGAGAATTCTAATTTAGGCAGCTATGAGAACCATCCACGTTGTACTGCTCCTGTTGGTGTCCGAACCCGCCGTCTTCTGCATCTTATAAATTTTGGTACCCCTTCCATTTTTCGAACATATCTGTACTCGTATCCTCCATGGAGAATCAACCTTCTAAATTTTATATTTGATCTTACGACTTGCAATAAAGAATCAACGCTATCTTCCAGAAAATGTTTCAAAATATCCTGTCCAAGACAAACGCAGATGCAATAGCATACACTGATGGTTGGAAACAAAACGATACGTTGGTTGCGCATTTGTTGTCGATGACAGAACATATATGATTGGCCTAAGTGGTATCACAAGTGTTTTTACTGCTGTACTATACGCCATAAACAAGGCTCTAAATATCATTAACCCTACATTTTGCAATATTCTTATTTGTAGTGACTCGTACAGTGCTCTCCAAGTCCTGAAAAACTTTTATTCCAGATATTCTATCGTCATAGAAATATATAACGCAATTGCTGAGTTGAACCATCGCAACACACAAGTGAGTTTCTGATGGATCCCTAGTCATGTGCGAATTCCGGGAAATAAACGAGTGGATTCTGCAGCTAAGGATGCATGTAGTCAACCATCTTTCACTGTGCGTGTTACTACATGTGACTTTATTAATATATAAAACTCACTTTTCGCGCAAAGTGGTAAAATGACTGAATTGCCACAATTGATAAAAAACTTTGCCATATTAAAAATACTGTGTTGCTATGGGAGTACTCGTACAACCACATTCGTCGAGAAGAATTAATCCTTTGCCGATTGCGGATAGGACATACCAGAGCCACTCACGGGTACCTGATGTCAGGAGAGAATCCACCACTCTGCGTAAGATGAGACTGCCGTTTAACTGTGCGTCATATCTTGATAGACTGCATATGTTATGCGGCCTTGCTCGCAAATTTTAATAATCCGAAACATTCATCAGATCCTAGGAAATGATAAGACAGTTATAGTTAGGTTTCTTGTATTTCTGCGGCACATAAATATTTTTAGTATAATTTATAATCTACATAGTATTTTTGTTATCCGTTAAGGGGCCTTTTATTACCCTTACGGATTTTTAAAGAAATTTTGACTGTGATATTAGTTCTAAGGTTTACCATATATTAGTTTTAAGTTTTAGTATGTTATCTGTGATATTAGCTTTAATTTTTAAGTAACATTTATAATTTTCATCTAGTTTTAGTTTACAACATTTCAATTTCATCTTCTCTATGATATTAGTTGGGAGTTTTTTTGTAAAATTTGTTTTTAAGTTTATATTTTATTTGTTTTCGTTTTAGTTCTAGCTTGATTTAAATATTTTTTTTACCGATTTTTATTTAATCTGGGCGATAATAATGTTTTAGCGTTTTTCGCTGTTACAAAAAAAAATTAAATAAATAACAGAAGTTGATATAATCTATCTAAAGCTTCCTCATCTGCACTGCAGTAATTCTGCTGGTATCGTCTAACAAAGAAGCCTTTCTACCATTCAAATCTTTAAATTCTCTCTAAAATATTCAGATCTCTGTATTGTATCTGCCTTTTCATCCTTTTCAAATTCCTCTTCTTCCTCGATAACACCAGTTTTTAATTCATTTCCTTCGTATAATTCTTTAATATATTCCACCTACCTATCGACCTTTTCTTTCGTTTTATAAATCCGTATACTATCTTTAAACACATTATTTTCATTTTAATTTATGTACCGCAAAAGTCTCCTGTACTTTCATGTATGCTCCATCTATATTAGCAATGAGAATTTCTTTTTCCACTTTTGAAAACTTTTCTTTAATCCACTTTTCTTTCGTTAATTCGTACAGGAAGTACGAATTACTAGCATTCTTATAAATTCTACGTTCATCCATCAGCTGAAATGTATCCTCTGATATCCAAGGTTTTCTACCAGTTCTCTTTGTTCCACCTAAGTTCGCTTCTACTAATTTAAGAATTTCCTTTTTAATATTCTTCCATTCTACTTTTACATTTTCTACCTTATCGTTTTTACTCAGATCTCTTGCGATGTCCTCACCTGTCATATTCGCCATCAGCACGACCGTCAGAAGGAAGAGAAACGTTTCGGAACCATCACTATAACAGGAGCAATAAATTCTCATATCCTAACTGGGTCCTGCAGGGGTTGATTGTACCTGCATATGCTGAATTTTAATAGAAATGAAAATTCAAGGAGTAACTTGAAAAAGTTTCCCCTTGAATAGTGGCAGGGACTCATATTGGAATGCCATCAATTTTCAACGGATTTCAACTAAAAAAGCACTCTTCACCGTTGAAGATGCAGATTGCTGATGAAGATGAGATACTTGAATTTGTAGAAAACTCTATCCCTCTGTGACTAACCAGTTACGCCTTTTTAAACCTCAGTGATGCTTGTAGTAATAAATGAAGGAAAGATATAATAAACAAAGAATCCTGAGTTTGATTTGATCAGACCATTCGGTACATAATGGATCTAATTTGAGATCTTCCGAGCATCTCGTTTTTCATTCTGAGGAGAAAATATGCTACATACAAATGTTCCTAAAGCCAGAGCTCCTCATGATGCTACTTCTTACAAACCTATATAAGTCTTCTACTGACACTATTCAAGTGGTAAATAAAGCTGTTTCTTAAGAGGCTATGGCACATTGAGGCGAGAGGATTTAAACTACATCAACAATTTGGCTTCAAGAGTGAGCATTTTAACATTGAGCAGACCGATAGAGCTATTACCATCATAAACAGGTAGTTAGAGGAGATGCATTGCTCAACAGCGTTTATTCATGTTGAAAAAGCATTTATTAAGATTTGGCTGCCTGGTCTGCTCATAAGCTTACAAGAGCGCCTCTCTTAGCCATTCTATTTAATCCTTCGGAGTTCCCTAGATGGGCGTTTTCCCCGGATATGATTATCAGGAAACACCTTGATTCATCGATACGAACTTGGCACTCTTTTGAAGATTCTAAAGCAATTACGATGAACGCAGAAAATATGTTTGCAATATTTAAGAATTATTTTCAAAATTGTAATTTTATTGATAAAATTTTCATGAATCGTTTTTCTTCTTCTTTAAAGTGATATTTAACATTATTTCCTGTCTTACCCGCTTAATTTTATAGAATAACCACTATGGACCAGTATTGATCACATTGATCAAATTGATATCACTAATTTATCACTTAGCGGAAAATTTTAATTTTATCATTTAATATTGTAGTATAGCATTTCTCTTAGTCCTTCATTTTCACTAGAAGGCTTACTTTCATTTTCACTAGAAGTTTGCTTACATAAATTAAGCTAAAAGAAATAGCCTCCTTCTATTAGTGTATTTTTATTTCAGATATTAAACTTTCTACATCTTCACTGAAGGGTTGTAATACCAAGGACCAAGGAAGTCAAGGGTAGAGGACCCCGAAATCCTCAAGGCCGTGCACGGCCAAAATCCAGGATTTGGCTCTGGAGGATTTCATGAAAGAAATCAAGGTGGTTCGGCAGCAGAGGAGGAAGGAGAACCCAAAAACTCACCGGATTTTGGAGACTTGCCAAAAATCGGCAAGTCTTTGTGGCCAGTGATCGTTTGTTTTTGGGTGGACGTCATATACGGTGGTCGCCCATGTACAAGTCGCCTGATATTTTAAGTGTCAGGCGTTTAGTCACACATCTCTCCGCTGCAGAGTGCAGCCGGAGATGTGTAGTGACTCTTCCGGGTAACAGGGCATCCACGTGTTATGCCAAGTCTGCGCCTGCAAAGTTTATTACCTGTTTCTTCGTGAAAGGTTTCGATGCTTAACACCAGGTCAGTGGCAAACAATGCAGGTGGCGATAAATTGTTTGGGTGAGGGCTGTAAGGGATACAGCATTTGGTGACGTCAGATTTGGGGGAAGCTTTTGAGGACAGATGCTACCATTCTACCAAATAGTTTCTATTACTAAAATGAGTTTCTGAGATAAGATTGATATATAGCACTTTGCAAAACATCAGCGTTTACACTTCCTTCCCTTGGTTCACTGAACCATTGATAATCCATATTGCTATTTTCAGGTACAGTCATCAAAAAGATATAGAAATTATTTTAATCAGCGCGGGACATCATATATAATACCGGACATCAAGGATATACATCTCGAGTTCCCCCCCAGAGGGAAATAACGCCCGCCAAGTGACATTACCGGTTGTCACACCACCCCCTCCGTTCCTAGCCCTGAAGGCCTTACTGGAGGTCGTCTTTTCGCCTCGGTCTGATAACGCCACAGTCATCAACCGACCTCAGGGAGATGCCGCGGATGCCAATGCCCCGAGGGATTTTCACATCGGCTGATGGTAAGGCCAATTTAATTTTGATGGTGTCCAATGCCTTCAACGAAGACACGGGACACCGCGAAACCACCCACTTTAGAAACAAGTTTAGGACTATCGCGGAAGCACGAAGACCCCTCGACTGCTTTAACCAGTTTACCGCAACGATGCTATTCTGCGTTTTTACAAACATGCCAGGCTAACTTGAAAGGAGAGCACTTACTTATAAATTACTAAGTCCTCGAGGACGCCAGGTCTGGCCCGTGTGAGAGCTATCAACTCCCACCCAGCACCAACACTGAGGTCCGCTTAGACGTTATAAAGTGGATCGCAACTTTAACGGCATTCCCTATCTCCCTTACAGGGTGCACTCCGTTTCTAACAAATTTTCAATCGCAAACTATGATCGCGCTCGGGAGTATCCCGTGCTTCCTGCATTGATACCAAAAACAATACTAACCGAGGCTACGGTGACAAAGCGCCTACCTCTGGTCAATAAGCTAGCCCCGGGCGTGTCCTTGCCACACGGGATTCTACCCTACACTCCCTCAGCAGATCTACAGAAACCAGAAACCGAAGGAAGTCAGCCACAATTGTCCACTCACTGCGGGTCTTCCAGTTGGCCCGCGAATCCAGAAAGGAGTTCACTCTCTCTAGTTCCCTAAATACTCTGGTACGTTCAGCTTCGTACCGGGGACAGACATACAGGCCATGGTCTGCAGAGTCGTCAACCCTATATTCCGGAGAGAGTACAGAGTCCGCCAATGTCCTCACAGAAATGTGTTAGGTAACGATTGGGGGAAACCCATGTAATCGCTTTCAACTGCCGCACATTGAGGAAGATACCATGCGTGTATCGACCAGTAGAAGAATCGTACCACCTAGTTTTTTCCAAAAGTCAAAAACTTGGTATTCTATTTCAAGCATACGCCCTGAAGTAAGAAGGCCATCCTTCTTAGAAGTACACCACATGCTACGCTCTGTAGCCAGAATGTCAATTGATTTTATGCCGGCGATAACAGTGACAGCCAGCCTCTCTCGAGACCGTTCTGTAACCTCCGACAACAGCTAAAAGAAGAAGACGCTTGGCACGCAATAGAATGTACCTATATCCTTGTAATCTCATACGATGTGCCCAGACGCAGCGTGCATCATTATGGCTTCTCAGACACCTTTGTAAAGTAAACGCATGGTACGGAAATTCAACCTCCAATCGGGATGAATGACTCTACGAACGCCAAAGAAAGCATCTATCGCTTTCTTTGCGACAAACTGAAGGTGCTCCCTAAGGAGAAGCCTCTCGTCAAGGATGACACCCAGATATTTCTGAACAGGGACATACCTAATTGAGCGGCCTTTCATCACAACTCGCGGGGGACGAGCCGGATGAAGACGACCCCGCAAAAGCATCATAGTGGTTTTCTCCGCACAAAAACCATCTTATGCTGAAGACTCCACAACCGCAAAACCTGACTTGCCCGAGTCGCTCGAGTTTCTATCTCCAATCGAGAGTTTCCTTCGATCAGCAGAAGCCCGTCATCCGCATAAACGACGAAACGACAACCGCTGGGCAACCTCAAACGCAGGGGACCTAAAACACTGCCCTGTGGACATCCTTTAGACAGGGTCTTTCCTACCTCAGAGCCACCGTCACGAAGAACGATGGTTCTGTTGTTGAAATAGCTCAAGAGAGTGAGAATTTCATTTTGCGTGCAACCACGCCGCTGTAGTTGAAACAAGGCAGAGGCCACCACCAATTGTTGAACGCTTCGGATATGTCTAGAAATGTCCCGAGTACATATTTGCACTCACGTCTCGCTGCCACATCTAGGACTTTAAGAATAGCGTCCTCTGTGCCTTATCCGAATGAAACTATATTGATCGTCCATCAGTTGATGATTAGAAGTAACCCTGCTTCTAATGCGGAGGTATAGAACCTTCTTCAAAACATTTCCTACAACGGGCAAGAGCGTCAAAGAACGGTAGGAAGAACTTACGGTGGGATCTTTGTCGCCGCCTTTGAAGAGAAAATTCAACTCACCATATTTCCAACAAGCTGGAAAGTAACCAGAAAAAAGCATCCTATTGAACATTCTGGTAATGGGACCAAGAACTATCGATAATGAGCGAAAAAGTAGTTCCACCGTTATACAATCATATCCGGGGGCTTTATTTCGAGCCATACTGCAGATCGCTTGACGGACTTCCTCCTCAGTGATCTCAAAAGACTGTGTATCACCGTGAAAACCTGCAACCTCCCTACGGATCCGTCGATGATTCGAGGTCTCATCGGCCTCAGTATCATCTGGAAGTAGGTCGTCCATTAGATGAGTTAGGTCGCGATTTTTATCTAAAACAACACCGTACTGGGTCAAGAGAGCAGACAGAAGAGAGTCTGTTTTCCGCTTATGACCTAAAACTCTATAAACAACACCTAAGTGGTCTCTGTTTCCCTGTTCTTGTACAAAATAGCGCCAGGAATCTCGCTTTGAACACCTAATTTTATGCAATTTACTCGTTCCTCGTCGGGCGATATTCCCCAAACAGGGCTGCTCGCCGGTCGGGGTCAATTTGAGCGACTCTCCTGAGTCGGGCCACAGCCTGCTTTATCGTCGTTAATTCTCGAGTCCACCATCCAGCAATCCTCTCTCAACCCGTGCTACGGGGAATGGAACGTTCAGCGGCATCCACCAACATTGAAGTGAAGATTACTGCCAGGTCCTCTAACAGGAGTGCGTCTAGATCTCGGGTGAATTCCCGGAATCTGGCCGCTAAAATATTTGAAAACTTTGGTCAGTCCGCCCGCCTGTGCAGGAAGCTCCTCTGCTGAACATGGACGTCCGTTCTGTAGACATCAACAGTCTGAGTTTGAGTTTGTTGTCTGTAGACAACAAACTCAAAAACTATGAGCCGATGATCGCCAGAGTAATCATCGACTACTGATCATTTTAGAATCCTACCACGGACATCCTTACCAATGGTAACATCGATGTTGGTACCTTAGAAGGCCCTCTGCTCATTACATTGCCGGCGAATTTGGGAAGCTCCCCGTCAATATTGTATATATGAAAATAATGCTGCGCGATGAAGCCCTCTATCAATTCTACACCGTCGTCTGTGATCCCATTGGGCCAAAGAGGCGATTTGGCGTTCGCATCTACACCTACAGGAATTAGGCGACCCGCTACCACTTTACGAATTCTATCTCATCTTTCCAAATGCTGTTTAGTGGTATCCTTGTACTGAAAGTACGAACTAACAACAACCAGGTCCAAACTATTCACGGCAAGCTTAACAACGACGTGATGCGTGTCAGAGACTTGCCGTATGAAAACGCTATTTAAAGACTTCCTGCACAAGATTGCGAATTTACAGTCACCTATGAAAAACTTCTTCCAACCACGAAAACCTGGCAGATCACCCTTGACTACGTAAGGGTGTTGCAGTGTACAACATCGAGGCCCCATCGTTCGACTATCTCATCTAACTCTACCTGGAGTGCACAGGCACCCTGGGCATTAAGCTGACAAAATCTAACCATCAAGGGAGTTGAAATACTGCTCAACTGCTTTCAAATAGCAACCACACTCTCTACTGTTGATAAAGTGCCTATGACTTTTGTGCAACCTTTTACAGTTAGCACAAACCAGGGCTTCATTTTTCTGTGGAAAGTCCTCCCGCTTGTGGCCTTCCACACTACAATGCGCGCAGACCGACCCATATCTACAGAACTTGACCCTGTGGCCGAGACGACAACACTTGAAAAATGCTGCACGTCCACGTATTCTTTCACGTCGCGATGAAGCGAAGTCCAAGTAGACCCTACATTCTGAAACAAACTTTTCAAAGAGATCAGCCCCTAACTCAAAAACTCCGTGATACCGCTCAGCATCACGCTTTCCTGTCTTGAAGACAAGCTTACACTCTTGGGCAAACGAAGTATCCAATTCGGTGTTCTGCTCTCCAATGAGAGTGAGGAACTCGACATCGGAGAAACTCCGATCTACGTCCTACACTATGACGCGAGGCCTTCTTTTCCGCTTGGGGTCAACTTTGACCTCAAGCTTCCTCTCCGCTGGAGACTCAGAGATGACCCGAGCTGTCTCCTTGTCATTGGCAACAACAACCAGACCTTTGCTGGTCTCTTTGATATCCCTAATTCGCAGAAATTTTCGGTTGTCACGAAGGGCAACCTGAGAATCCTTCTTCAGCTGCGCTGAACTCCTCGTAGATCCCTCCGCCTTCTTAAACAATAGAACTTCAGGCTTCCTAACCTGGCTGACTTCCCGCTTTTGCTTTAAAACATCGGCATAGCGCCTGGGCTGTGCCGGAGCCGGGACCAGGACCTTCTTCTGGACAACCTTAACTTCTTTGGGCTTGGAAGCCAAGGACTCGAAACCATCACCCAACGAAGAAACCACATAACGAATCCTTCCGAGATGCGGGAGGATCGATTTCTTGACCACTGTACTCATGCTGTTAGAATTTTCAGAAATTCCTCTATACATATTATTCCTCTTGTACCTCCTTCCAGAGCGGGGCAGAACTGCCAGATCTGCTCGCAGCGGCCTGGAAGGTCTTAAGAATGCCGCCAGAGTCCCGGGTGGGTGGCCCTACGTCCATTACCGAGCCAAACTCCTCATCTGATGTGGAGGAGGACGACGGTAAAGGTGCCGGTCTCCTCTTACGCCGGGGCTTCCCTACCACCTGCGTACTCTCTGTCATGACCGGAGCTTCCCTAACACTAAACTAACTTGATCGCTTGCCGTCTTCCTACCTAACACTCTAGTTTGAGCAAACCCACAAACGTGATAAGTTCCCGCAGCGAGCTACAGGCAGCTGGGGACCTTCTATATTCCCCTGTCCCACTTTGTGCTTGTTGCACAAAGTGGATCGTAAGAAAGCTCGAGCAATCTGGACGCATGAAAGGAGACCAGAGTGTTATAAAGGATATACAGCATGAATATTGATAAGACGTGCAAAACGGTGGAGAAGGTATCTTCGGCTGTATGCGAGCTAAGGACAAACATCGGTAGTGAGGCGCCAGGACGGCTAAACGAAGAATGATTGCTATTACAACAACATCAATATCAACTGCTATACAATAACATCAATATATCAAATATGTAGCGGCGGTTTGGTGTGGTACACCGGCGATAACGTGGCATAAGTCAAAAATTGAAAGTATATATAGAAGGTTAGCTTCTGGGTAACGCGAACATACCGCACTGTCTCGCTGGAGGCAGTGCTGATCATAGCGGGGGTGCTGCCGGTTAGCCTTCTGGTAGAGGAGCTTTGTTCCACGTACAGTGGATTAGATAGATTGGAGGCTAGGTGTACATTAATGAACAAATGGTAGGACACATGGAACAGTGTCTCCACTGATCCCTGGATACATAGGCATCTTCTGTCAGGACATGGCTTGGAAGGATATGGAGTGAGATTGACTTATGGACGGTCCAATGGCTTTCAAGTCATGGTCGTTCAATGAGTACCTAAGAAAAATAGGTAATCGGATGGCCAAATTGTCTACTTTGGGTGCAGATTGATGAAGTCGGTCACCCGTTTCTGGGGTGCCCTAAATGGGCCCCAATGTGACCGTTCAGAGGAGAGTGCTTTTCTGATATTATCATAACCATGTTCGCTTCTGAAGAAGGTTAAATTAGTTGGAATAAATAATTCAAAGAGATGAAAATTGAAGAATAGGACCAGAGAGGGAGTGCTTAGTCTTAGAATAGTGGTGGAGCCCAGCCATCGGTGGTGAGCGGAGGAGGTCCAGCCTTATCCTCTTCACTGGGTGTCCCGGAGTACGCTGGAAGCCACTACTTGAAGATAGCACAGGTAATCCCCCAGGCACGCGACGAAATAATGATATAACTTAGAGTAGTCCATCTCCACATACTCTGAGGAGAAGGGTATTTAGTGAGTCCCTGCCTAGGCAGGAAACCCCCTCGTACTCGGCAGGCAGTGTGGGCTGCTGTGCGTATGAATGGAGATTTTCCCTCCTCCTATATAAAAAAAAAGGATTATATTTATAATTTATATCTATAGTCAAAACCAATAATGCTAATATTTATAATATGTAGGGTATGTTTGTATGGAGATTTTATTTTTTTAAATAACGGAATAAAACTGTACGATAGAGTGTTATCGGGTTATTAGGTTACTTCTCTTAACTGCTTATGGTTAATATTAAATATTTCCTGCTATTTTGAGTTATTTTCAGATGAATAACTTGCATATTTTTGTATTATTTTTAATATCAACATTTCCTGTTATTTGAGGTTTGGTAATATAAGTTATTAAATCCGGTTATTACTCCAACGTGTTTATTGTTAATATTTCCTGCTATTTTGAGTTCAACAAATTTTGAGTTAAAACAAATTTGATAGACTAATTTACTTATAATTCAATTTTTTTTTTACTGTAAATTTTTTCTTCTTATTTTTGAATTTGGCATTTGCTTGTATAAATTAGAGAAATTAACTTTTATAAATCACATATATTAACATAAATAATTTACTCGTTAGGGATTCAGATATGATAATGTTTTAAGGTCAGTTTATTTCAACTTTTTTTAAAGATCCATTTTAGTGGTTCTATCTTAATTAAATATATATGTATAATTTACTAAGCTAACTATCTTTTATTAACTTTACCTTATCTTAATAGAAAGACGGAAATTAATTTTTTGACTTCGAAAAATGGGAATAATATATTACAATATTCCCATATCAAAATTTTATCATTGCTTACTCATACTACCTGTTTTTTCACTTAGTAAAATGCTAACAGTAGTTAGAGCATCGGTTCATAGAAAATTTTTGCATGTTTTGGTTACACTCTAATTACCTTAAAAATTTTGTATAATTTTGCTCTTAACTTATAACATTTAGGATGTCCCCTCACCATGTTTAACATTTCCTCAACTAGTTACAATAAACATTTTTCAAAATTATCAGATGTGGCTTGTGAGTTATTTCTGACTTATGAAATGGCTCACCGCTTATGAAAAAATGGTTGTAGTATTTTCTTCAGGTCAACACTTCGGGTGAGATATGCAGTCACTATTAACTAAATTTATCTTGCCTATTATTTGAAAAAAAAAAAAAATACTAGTGAAAATTAATTTGGAAGTAATAAATTATAATATTTCTCTGTATTTCCATAAAGATTTAGTTTCGTAAATTTCGATGCATGTAATATAGCTCGTATATTTAGTGTTTATTATATTTTTTCCTATATCTCATATTTCCCTTCGTAATATAAAATAATTATATCAGATTAAGACTGATTTTTCTACAGTAATGTGTTTTATATGAATAGTACTTTTATATTTGTGACGTATTCAGGACAAAAACATTTTACTTTTGTTTGAAAGGCTGCAGTGAAATATCGACTCGTTTGGATTTAAGAAAAAGAAAACCTTATATAGGTTTCCGATAATACCATTTGATCAAATGATTAACCTAGAAAGTATCATATATAACAACAGCTTTATAAAAAGGAAACATTTTGTCGGAGTTTTCTTTGACCTGCAGAAAGCATTCGATATGATCTGGTGTCATGGAATAATGCTTCAATTTTATGAATGGGGTATTCCTGGCAATCTGCCATTAAGGGAAGTTAAGGTAAATCATTATTTCGCCGACCTCCGTGGCGCGAATGCTAGCGTTTCGGCCTTTCATCCGGAGAACCCGAGTTCAAATCCCGATCAGGCATAGCATTATTTCATACGCTTCAAAAATTGACATTCATCTCATCCTCTAAAACAATACCTGACGGTGGTTCTGGAGGTTAAAAAAAAGAAAAAAGTCATTATTTCGACTAATAAAGTTCTTGTAATTTTCTTTCATAACACTTTAATTCTTACATTTTTACTTCCTTGTACGAAATAAAGGACGTATTGTTATTGCGAAAAATATTGGTTTTTAGATTTCAACGGAAATATCCAGTTTTACCAAACCTGAATCCTTTTTGGGTAATTTCGGCTGACGTCTGTTCGTACGTATCACACATAACTCAAAAACGATTAGTAGTAAAATGCTGAAATTTAGAATTGCTGAAATTTAGGACTGTTGTAACATGTAATTGTGCGTGCGCTTCCCCTTTTGATTGCAATCGACTGAAAAAATAAAATTTTAATTATGTTCAAATTAAAATTATTAGTGTTTATCGCACGTTGTAATTGATATTTCACCATAACTGTCCGGTTGCTGGCGTATACAATTGCCAGATGATCAACGTAGACGCTTTTGCTGATTTCGGCTGGAATCGCTAATATCAGCTTATTGATGGCGATTGTGAATAAGTACCGCTCAACGGCGATCATTGCTGTATGCCATTTTCTATTGTTTTCTCTCCTGAATATATGTTTTATAGAAAGCTGAATACATGCTTTCTCTGCTGAATATGCATTGTTAACTCGTACTTGAAAAGTACGGTTGTTCATGTAGTTTCTAAGTATTATTGGCAGATTGACAGGAATACCCCATTCATGCAATTGAAGCATTATTCCGTGCCACCAGATCATATCGAATGCTTTCAGCAGGTCAAAGAAGACTCCGACACAATGTTTCCTTTTTATAAAGCTGTTGTTATATTTGATATTCTCTTGGTTAATCATTTGATCAGTTGTCAAATGGTCTTGTCGGAAACCTGCTTGATAACGAGATACAAGGTTTTCTTTTTCTTAAATCCAAACGAGTCGATTATTTTTCATTCTTTCAAAAAGTTTTCCCCAAGCACACGTCAATGAAATAGAATGAAAATTACTGGGATCTGTCAAATTTTTTCCTTTCTTTGGAACTGGGATAATAGCCTTTTTCCACTGCAGCGGATAAATTCCATTTCGCCATATCTCATTATATAATTCTAATCGTCTACGCTTTGCAATGATATTCAGCTGCCTGATCATCACATAATGAATTTCATCCGGACCAGCAGCTGTATTTCCGGCTTTCTCCAGCGCTTTCATTAATTCTTCTAATTTAAACGGTACATTATATGAAAAATTTATTTCAGTTCCAAAGTTCCGAAGACCCTCAAGAGCAGATTTTTGTGCTTTAAAACTATTATAGTACTTAGCCGTTTTACTGACTTTTTCAAACTGATTAGCAACTAGCTCTGCCATTTCATTTGGAGTATCTCTAATTTCATTTTCATATTGAAGGGAATTTATTGGAGAAAAATTGGCTGGCCCACAGATAGCCGTCACATTCTTTCAAACATCTGTTGCAGTTGTATTCCTGTCAATGAATGACACATATTGCTGCCAGGATCGATTTTTAGAGTCTATTATTAGTCTTTTTGAATATGCCCTGTATTTTCTGAAGACAATTAGATTTTCTGATGTTGGACGTTTCCTAAAACGTTATAGGCTTTTTTTCTTTCTTTTAATTGCTTCACTGATTTCATCGTTCCACCACGGAACGGGTCGAAACTTTAGTTTCCCTGATGTTCTTAGAATGCGCCTTGACTAATAGGCACAGATCCTTGCGGGACCGCACCAAGGAGTTGCCAGTTGATACATCCATCCAAGGTCTCCACAGAAGCCCACCTGTCCCTGAAATAATGAGAGATAATCCTGAGTAAGTACGAACTCACACCCTTATCTTGGAGGGCGCGGAAAGCCACATCCCATGGGACAGATCTGAAGACATTCGGGACATCGAGTAAGACCAGAGGCGGAATGCCCCTGGTTCTCCTGGTACCACTTATGAGTGCAAAAGCCCATCAAATGACATGATTTATAGCCATAACTGTCGACTTACCTTTTGAGAACCCATACTGATGTTCATGCAGCCCATCGTTGTTTCTGAGCTCTTCCGTAAGGCGGACAGCAACAGCTCTCTTCATGGCCTTTGCTGTGTTGTTAAGCAAACAGAGAGGCCTTACTTCCTTACTGTTACCTGACGAGGTACTCTTAGATATAAAAATCTTACGGGAGTTCTTACAGCAATCAAGAAAGCTACCGGTTGACCGGTTGATAGCTAGTCATTAAGTAATTGCGGGAGATTTCCAGGAGTCCTATTGACCAGACCCTTCAAAACGGCAGCTGAAATGCCATCAGGGCCCGGGCTGCTGGTGTTTCTAAGGTTGTTGACCACATAAGCGACCGTTGTCCTGCAACGTAAAGTTTCGTCTCTCAAAAACTTCAGGCGCCTTATCACCGATTCCTCGCAGGGAAATAGACGCTGTAAAGCAGCCCTGGCGTCAGCCCCAGTAAGCAAGGTAACTTTCTACCAAAATGTTTCATCATGATTTTGTATGCGTCACCCCACAGGTTATCGTCCAATTCCTGACACAAGTCCAACCACTTGAGCTTTACGCGAGTTTGGTTTCATGATTAAGTTGTTTTTTACACCTCTTGTATTCCATTGTGGCTTCATTAGCAAGCACTGAGCCACCTCTAGTTAGTCTCTCTGCCCGACTCCTTTTCCTGAGAGCATCCCTGCAGAGGTAGTTCCGGGGGACCACCAATAGACTGGCTTTTTCCTTGAATTCGAGGGTCCATTTCTTCCCTATTGTATCCACTTAAATACTCCAGAGTAATGACCCCTGATCTTAATTTCTGTGCCACTTTGCCAACAATAGTGTTTACTTGTTGTTGAGTCAATCTGATTGGTATATTACCTTTGGCGAGGTCTTATGGTTTGGTCCTTTACTTCCAATAGAGCAACCCTTTGGTCGCTGGCCATGTATTCCTCCAATATATTCCAGGAGAGATAGTCTGCACGTCAGCAGTAGTCAACGATAGCTAAGTATAATACCGATGAATGCACTCTGGCACCGTAGATCTCCGTGTGGTCATTCAGACAGGTCAAACCTGTGAGGCAATCATATCGGCAAGTATGTCTCCTCGTCTGGTGTTAAAGCCGCTGCAGTCGTGGTAGATTTTGCGTAGAAATCGTCCAGTATAATTATTCTTTGGCGCGCTCCAGCCGCTAGACGCTGCAGTTTGTCAACATGTTCTAGAAATACTTTCATACGCAGTTACGTGAAAAATAGACATCTACAACGATTGCGTTATTGAGTTCAATCGCTACCATACCTTCCTCGTTACTGTAAAAGCTCCAACAAATTAGGCTGAGTATAATGGCTACGTCTCAAATTTTGTCCAAGCACCAATAGTGCTAAGCCGCAGTGATTTTTTTGGGTTCTGATGTAACTATAAATTCCGTCTTGTGGTATCCAGCAATTTCCACCACCAAATCGTGTGATAGGTTGCTTCTATTCGCGTTGGTTAATAGCAGTCTAACCATTTTGGGGCTGGGGTGCATCCAAGCCTCCTGTGCCGCGACGTTTGAAGAATCTACGCTCTGGGAAATCAATTTGAAAATGCCCCTCCTTCCCATAAGCAAAGCAGGCTCTGCTCCAGTCTGGTCCTTCACAACTGCTGGCTCTGGACCCTTGAGCCCAGCAACAAAAACATCTTTCCTCCATTTCTCCTAACACTATCTGGCAATTAATCCAGATAGCACTACCCGTTCTAGCTTGCAGACATTATTAGCGACGTCAGCAGGCAGAAGCACGGTTGCCATCTTAGAACTACCAAAAGCCTCCCTTATCGTAATATTTGTTAATTGTTCTTTGTATAATCACGTCACCAGAATTATAGCAGCAGTAACGTCAGCTGAAGTGGACAGCACATCAATGTCTTTTGTAATAACTCTTTTCAATCTAACCAGATTTATACATCTTATTTGTACGTCAGAAACTGTCTCTGCAACCTTCTTTTGAAATTTAGTTAACTCCTCACCCTCATCCTTGATCCTTATTAGTACTGTCCCTTTCTGAGACAATATGTCAGGAAACCCACAGTTAACTCCATCCTTGACGCTCTTCAAAAACCTCAGAAAAACTCCTGCCTTAAGAGTGTATTGCCACCGTCTTATTTGGTGGGCCTCGTCGCCTATCTGCTGATGAAGAACGCATTCTATCTCCAAGTAATAAAACCTAAGCGTTCTTTTTCATTCGTTTCCCGCATACTCTGCTAGCTTTTGATTTTGTTGGCTTTAATGTCACCGCCCACACACAGCACCAGATTACCACTTATTTTGTATACACTGCCGATGCATTTTTTCAAGTCCTTAATAATTATCCTAGCTTCCAACTTAGAGTTTGAGACGGTAATATAACTTGTGGGCGAAATGTGTCATCAACCTTATCGCCCAGTAATATTGTAGTCTCTGGTTTGAATGCCAGTAACTGGTCAGCTTTCAGTTTCCCCTCCTGGATCAAGATCTTGACAGTAGGAACCCTCCTTATGACTTTCGACATATACATTCCTTGTAGTGATTTTTAATTCAACAATAAAGACCGGATCTTGAGTAGCGATATCTGCCATTTCCTTAATCTCCTCGATATACCGGTAGGTTTCTCTGCTCCTTCTCATCTTAATCACCCCTTTCAACTCTTCGGAACCCAATTCTTTGTCTAGGAGTTGGATAACATCATCTTTGTAGAATATAAACTGGTCTGCGTAGCTTGAACTGTTTTATCCACTTCAACCGTTCTGGATACTAACAGAGGTCTGTATTCTCCGATCCTCGTATTTTTGTCTACGTTCTCGTGCAGCGTCTTAGTTAGTTCCTCCAGTCTCGTAATCAGAGCTAGTAATTCTTCTTCTGTGTCGCTCGCCTCGGAGCTAGGCGGGCATCTTCTCTTTCGGTCTTCCTTCGTTATTTTTTTTCTCTTGGATGCCTCCACTTCCATTTTGTCATCTCTCATAAATTTATTAGCATTTTCCATCTTAGAACCTCCGTATTGTCTCATCAGAAAGTGCCCGAGTACCCTACTTGGGTGAAAAGAGTTCGAGGAATCCATTTCCCCAAAACCACAGACCTACCTCCTCACCGATTGAGGGGTCCAAATATGAATTCATTTTTCAGACTCAGCGTAACAGGAATAACTTAGTTTATATTGAACACACAAAGAAAATACTGACTAACCAACAGAAAAAAGTATTTAATATACACAAAACTTACGCGTGCATTACTTATGCATTAAAGTCGCTCACCAGTAGTGTTGGTGGGGGAAGCTGAGTAATAAAACGTGCTATGTCATCCTCCTTCTAATCAAACTTCGGCAAGTATATGCTGCAGATGTTGACTTGCAGCGGACGCTTCATTCTGATTGCGACCGCCTGCAAATTTGAATTTATCTCAAACGCTTCCGTAGTAGCTCCAGTCGATGGTAATATGGCTACTCCACCTCGAATTCTTATATTTGGCGATTGATCTCGCCTGAATATCTCATATTATCTTCTTAACCCTGCTGTTCTGTTCCCATTTAATATACACATGTACTGTTCGGGTCAATAAGACCCGAGGCAATAATTTTTCTTTAATTTTGTAAATCAGTCTAAATTTTCATTTGTAATAATTAAGTTTTCTTATTATTATATTAAAAAGAATAATAGTACTAATCATTATTACAATGCAAATTAAAATAATATAGTTTATTTTTTATAATACATGTAATAACAATTTTATTTTTGTGGACAAAAATAAAAGAATAAGTTAAAATTACTTCCACAAACATTTTACATGAATTACTTTTACACCAAATAATCACTAAAATTATGAAAAAAAATATTCATTGAAAAATTAGTAATATATAGTTTGTAGAGTATAAAACATTAGTAAAAGTTATTAATAAATTGAATGAACAAAAGAAAAAAAACAGTATTTCTAAAGTATTCATAAAACTTTCGAATCTTATTATAAATTAAAATTACACAAAACGAAAATAGGTTATCTAATTATTGTTTTCGTATTTTCAGTTTTGGTAAAAATATACATGATCCTTAGATAGGTGTTTATAGCATTTAGAACAAGTCATGTTTGTTTTGTTGTCATTTTGTGAAGGACAAAACCTGCAGCGTGCTCGTT